>JARHVA010003469.1:1642500-1645000 GCA_037957365.1 Torreya grandis | reverse complement strand
ACTTCTTTTTGGCCTCTTTAACTTCTCACTGAAGTATGATATAGGTATTCCTTCTTGAATTAGGATAGATCTAATGGATACCCCACTTTCATCACATTCAACTTGAAAAACCTTATTGAAATTAGGAAGTGCTAACACAGGTTACTCTGTAAACTTATTCTTCAAAAACTAAAAATTATTATAAAAAATATTAGTCCACATAAATTTATTTTTATCCCCTCTGATGGTGTTAATGATGGGTGCACAAATCCCACTAATTTTTTTGATAAACTTCATATAAAGTATTTCTAATCCATGGAAACTTCTCACCTCATAAGTGGCCTTGGGAGTTGTCGAATCAATGATGTATTTCACCTTGTCTTTTTTCCATATTAAAGACACCTTATTAAATTACAAACCCAAGATTCATAAGATTTGTGTTCATAAACAAACACTTCTTAAGGTTATTCAATAAATTCTCCTTTTGTAACTTTTTCATCACTATTTTAAGATGATGAAGATGCTCTTCTTTACTTGGACTATAAATCAATATATCATCTAAATATACAATGAAAAATTTACCAATGAAATAATTTAAGACTTCATTCATGAGTATAATTAATTTAATTAGGTCATTAGTTAGATTAAATTACATAACAATCCACTCATATATCCCCTCATTATTCTAATAATTAGTTTTCCATTCATTTCTTTCCTTATCCTTATCTGATGATAACCACTCTTGAGATCAATCTTAGAAAATTAATTAAAACCACTCAAATATTCCATTAAATATTCAATTCTTAGAAAAGGGAATATATACTTTATTTTTATTTATTTATTACCCTGGAGTCAATGCACATTATACAATCTCCCTCTTTCTTTAGTACTAATAAAGAGTTTACTGCACATGGGCTGATGCTTTTATTGATCAGTCCTTTATCTAAGATTTCTTGTATTTATTATTAATCTTTGCATTATATTGAGAGTTAATAATGTAGGTAAATTTTTTGGGAAAAATTACACATAATATAGAGTCAATATAGTGTCTAATACTCCTAACAGCTGGTATCTCATTAGGCAATTCATCCACCACGCTATCAACAAATTCTTCTAACATGTTTTGTACCTCTTGAAGTAGATCATTCAACTTGGTATCTATTATAATATTACTTGGTATTATTACTACTATAAAACCTAACTCTTACTCTTTCATAACATTTAAGAACACCTTCTCACTCACCATCATAATACTTAAACTATTCCCATGTCTATTTCCTTCTTCTATAGGCAATAATGTGTGACTTATGCCATCCTTCTCCAAGGTGTAAACATTCTTCCTTCCATAATGATTAGTATTTATATCATATTTATAAGGCTTATTTAAGATCACTTAATACACATATATTAGTATTATGTCACATATAACGTTGTATTTATATCCTCCAATCATAAAATCTACCCAACATTATTCATTATTAATAACTCATTGTCTTTTCTGAAGCCATGAGACCTTATAGGAGTTTGAATGTGGTAATCTATTTAAACCAATATTTTATACCATGTATACTAATACTGTATTATCATTATTAACTTAATAAATTACCATTTTATATCACTTACCTTGGGATTTCCATGTTGTATTGAATAATGCCTTTCTTTAGGCATGCTCTTTCTCCTTGGTTGGTTTTATCAACACCCTCCTTGTTAAAAAGGACTCACCAACTTATGCTTTTTATATTTGAGATGGGGAATCTAAACTTTCTTCCTCTTATTATAATACTCAATTTATACTTTCATTTATAAATTTTCTAGCTTGATAATCCTTTGGACATTCC
Organism: Torreya grandis; assembly: GCA_037957365.1. Classification (NCBI taxonomy): domain Eukaryota; kingdom Viridiplantae; phylum Streptophyta; class Pinopsida; order Cupressales; family Taxaceae; genus Torreya; species Torreya grandis. Next base: position 1,643,183 of record JARHVA010003469.1, on the reverse strand, counting down.
CAAAATCTATAACTTACAAATTTGTTTCATTTGAAACATTTGCTAGTCAATTCATTTAATCCTCTTCTTATTTGTGTGTATCCTCCTCTAAATTAAAGTCTCCTTAATTTTAATCCACATCTTGAAGTATATTATTTTTCTTGGGATGTACTTGGTTCTAAACTTGGCCTTTGAGATGTACCTCTTCTTCTTTTTTGTCCTCTTACCTCTATGACTTCTGCCCCTACCCCTATTTTGTTGAATTTGCCTTCTATTTAGCTTGTCCTCTACCTTCAAATCATATTGGTATCATTATTAAAGTATAATTGGATGGACTAATCTGATTTCATCCTAAATATCATACCTTAATGCATTAATATATCTAGCAATATTCTCTACATCCTCTTCTACATAACCTAATCTAATTGTCAACTTGTAGAACTCTTTAGTATACTCTTTAAAACCCATCCTTTTTTGCTTAAATTTTTTTAATTTATTGAATATATGTGTATTATATTCACTAGGTATAAATTATACCTTCAATTTTTCTACCATATTTTCCTAATATTTGATCTTGGATTTTCCCTGTTTCCTCCCTCCATATTGTATGTAATCCCACCAAAGGTTTGCATGTCCATTTAATTTTGTGCAAGAAAATTTGACCTTGCTTTCTTTTGGTACATTTTCATAGTAAAAATATTTGT
>JARHVA010003469.1:1522500-1637500 GCA_037957365.1 Torreya grandis | reverse complement strand
GATACTAAAAACCAATTTACTAGTAAGAGGGTAATTATAGGATGCTACAAGGCCTAGGGCCATGCAACATGTATACAAATATTTGAATACTAGACCAAATTCTCATCATCATTATGGTATTGATTCATATTTTATATATTGTATATGATTGTGTTATTAGATGGTTTGCATGTGTCAAAGTTTCTAGTGGTTTTATGGGCATCATTCATAACAATGGATGACAGAGGTGTGTCTATCTCCTATACGATGCACTCAATTATTTAGGATATCAATGAGAATGGAATTTTCTATTCATAGGGTATAAATATTCTTTCACATATTTATAATGACATATATAAGATCTAGGGCACTAATATTTGTTTTTCTAGTGAGGTTGTCTAAGTGATAGAGCTTATTTTGTGTATGTAGTTCTTCTATCTATATGATAGTGCTAATTTATGGTGTTGCGATCCTATGAATGATGTTGTTTTATAGATGACATTATATTCTATAAAATAGTGGTATATATAGTTTTAATGGATTTATCGATAATATATGGATTTATTCCTAGTTTATTGATGTTGTTACTTACTTTTTTAGGATAATGTGAATTATATAGAGTTTTGACATTAGATGATAGATATAGTCTATAGGGTAACTTTTTCTACTAAGGAGAGGTTGATTGTTTACAATGCTAGACTCAAATATGTGGGTTGGATATATCTAATGTTCTATGATGAACATATGATGACCACATTAGCTAAGTGGTGGGATGTTGATAAATGTATAGTTTGGTTATATATAGGTGAGATGATTGTTACTATGGATTATGTCTAATTGATACTCAAAAAATAATTTACTAGTAGGATGTTAGTAGTATAGGATTCTACACAGCGTAGGACCATGGAATGTGCATACAAATATTTGACTAGTAGACCAAATTCCCATCATCATTATGGTAGTGAGTCATATTTTGCATTGTCTATGATTGTGTTATTATATGTTTTGATATGTGAAATTTTATAGTGGTTTTATGGGAATAATCCATAGAAATGGATGGTAGAGGTGTGTTTCTCTCCTATAGGATGCACTCATATTCAATATATTAAGCAACATGGAATTTCATATTCTTATGGTAGGACTATGCTTGCACATATTTATCATGACATATATAAGGTCTAAGACACTAATATATTTTTTTCAATATTGGTATCTAAGTGATAGAGATCATTTTTTGGTATGTATTTATTCTATATGAGTGATAACACTAATGTCTAGTGTTGTTATCCTATGAATGGTGTTATTGTATAGATAACAGTCTATACTAAAAAATAATGGTATATCCAACTTATGGATTTCTTAATAATAGATGGATTTATTCTTAATTTATTGATGTTGGTACTTAATTTTTGTATGAGGATGTGCATTGTACAAATTTTAGAGGTTAGATGATAGATATAGTGTGTGGGATACCTTTGTCTACTGAGGAGAGGTTGATTATTTACAAAATTAGACTCAAATATTTGGGTTAGAAATATTTGATGTTCTATGGTGTGTATATGATGACCAAATTATTTGAGTGGTGGTATATTTATACACGCAAATTTTGGTTATATATAAGTGAGATGACTATTACTCTAGGTGATGTCTAGAGAATACTAAAAAAATACTAGTATAAGAGTAGTAGTATAGGATGCTATAGTACTTAGGGCCATGGAACATGCATACATATATTTTACTAGTAGACCAAATGCTTATCATAATTATGGTAGTGATTCATATTTTGTATTGTCTATGATTGAGTCATTAGATGTTATGCATGTGTGAAAGTTTCTTGTGTTTCTATGGTATGATTCATAGCAATGGATGGCAAAGGTGTGTCTATTTCCTATAGGATGAACTCGATTATTCAAGATATTAAGGAGAATCTAATTATGTATTCATAGGGAAGGAATATTATTTCACATATGTATCATGACATATATACTCACATGTGAGTCATTTATTGGTGTTATTGGTTGGGCCATGTTATTACATAGTTGGGTGTATGAGTAGGTATTTGAGTAGTGGGGATGCCATGTAATTATTGTGGACATCAATAAATGCTAACATGGAGATGGATAAGAATAGGTAAGGTGTGGTATTAGAGTAACATGTAGTCTAAATAGATATTAGATGAGGTGATAGTTGAATCTATTGTATGGAAACCTTATATAGGATTTCATGGATGGCTAAAAGATGGGGCATAGTTTCACCAGATTTGAGTAAGTTTTTGGTTTCATGATTAGTGGTAGATATATAAAATTATTTGGAGATTTATATATATGTAAACTTACTAAATATGGAAAGTTCAAGAGATAAATATAGACTTAGCTGAAAGAGACATGGGAATATTCTAGATTTTAAATTCATAAGATAACTATTTTGACTATATGTAGACTTAGAATAAAAGTTGGTAGGGTTCCTAGACAATAATTGTTTAACTAGATGGTAATGGGGAATGGTTTTATCCCAAGGGAGTGTTAGTGTCTAGCATAATATCATGATCCTTATATTTTTTGGTTATGTGCACCTTTTCTTGTTTATTCTATATATTGTGCAAGATTTTTCAATTCACTTTAGTGACCACTATGTAACTATTTTTCCATTTAAACCCCTAACTCAATGGATAAGATGACAAGATTAAATAATGGATTAAAAGTGGGTCAATAATTTAATTTTTTATTGACTTCAACAACTCCTATGTTTAACATTACCTACATACCAATACTCTAAAGAGGGATCAAAATACATGTAGTTATCCCATGTTATGGTGGTGTGTCTGAAATTAGTGTAAAATTCTAAATGTTAGTGCAATCCTAGTGTGATTAAGTACTTAAATAAAGACTTATGACCTTAAAGGTGTATTCAAAATTTATCTCAATGATATTATGGATTTTTATGCCCATAATTGGGATAAATACAAAATTTTATCTCAATATGCAATTAGATTCAAGTACTTTTCAGTGTGGAATCCTCTTATTAAGAGAAACATTGGTGGATGAAGATATAAATGCATGATTAACACTATCACATTCTAGATTATTTTCATATGTGATATTATTTTCTAATAATTTATGATATTTGATTTTAAATATTAAATATATTGTTGAAACTCTTATATTATCCTTCCCTTGTTGATGGTTTGATCTTCTAGGGATTCACAAATATAATCCCTATGTACTTCAAATTCAATATGCATATACACATCATCAATAGGAGATTTGGAATGTGGAGGGTTTTTAGGAATGATATGTTAGTTACATTCTTTGGGAACTATATGATAATCTAACTTACCCCTTGGAGTAGTGATATCATGGACCTGGTTAGAGGAAAACTAACTATCACATCTTGAAGGTCAAAAGGAGAGAGATTTTTCTATCCCTTCTAAATTTTCCAAAATTTAAGATGAGAACAAAAGAAGAGATACATATAAATTATATAAAACACTCCAACATGATAAGGAAAGGATAATTTAATTTAAAATCCAAGGATAAAATTTTATAAGGAACTCTAGTGTTATAATCTAGGTTTTGGTAGTGTTCAACAATAAGTAGGTTCACCAATACTTTTTATGGATTTTGTAATTAACTTAGTTTTAAACTAACTAAAAAATCATCTATGTAGAGTGAAACAAATAATTAAATAAGCATTCGAACATAAGTTTCACTTGAAATAAAATGATATTGAGAAATTAGGGATTTTTAATTGAAATGTGAAAAAGAATGAGAAACTTATTTGTTTAGGGCTCAAAAAGTTGTATATAATTATTTTTACCCTATGTGTGACTATGACACTATCAAATTTTATTTTTTGAATTTTATTTTATCTTGGTGCAATAACAGTGTAATCAAATAACCATGGGGTGGGTTTTTATCCCAATAGGGCACTTGCATCTAAAATCCTACAAGAAACTTGAAAATTATGCTATGTGCAAATCTTATTAAAGGTGAGTTTTAGTCTAGTATGGACCTGTGATCATGATATTTAATCTATTTTTTATCTACTTTATTAAAATCCCTAGTGGATTCCTACACATAATAATAAAATCAAGATGAAATTTGTAGAGTAATTTTTTACTCTACGTTGTATTCAAATTTTCAGTCGAGCACTATAGTTTTGGTTCCCACATACCTTGGTCGTGGCAGCATATTTTTAAAGCAGAGTGCAGGTTTCTTTTTCGGCTAAGTGTTGAAGTGCAGCAGAAGCTGCCAAGTGGCATAGTCTGAGCATAGGTTCTCTTTCCCATTTTTCATTTCCTTCATTTCATTTTTGCCTAAGTATTGAATTCAAGTGGAAGCCACCACGTGTCACTTTTTGAAACATGGAGCCGACTAGCTGGCATTGTCTGAGACCATTTTCATAGCTTTCAAGAAAATCATAGATCGTGCCACGTATCTAATAGTAGCTACGTGAAAAGCACCATGTTTTGGCATTTGCATCTCATATCGATACCCACATTCCATCTACTTTTTGGTGAAAGGGTTTCAACAAGCTAAGTAGCAGAGAGCAACAGAGGCTACCAAGTGTCACTCTCCAAACCCCTTTTACTCCATCCTCGAAAATAGTGAAAGGTGCCACATACCCCTAATAGGAGAAGTGAAAGATGCCATGTATCTTCCTAGGAGCATCAGAGGTCACCATGCATCAACTTCTGAGAGACCATCTTTGAGATTCATTGCTAAATAAAGATTATGGTGGGTCCCAGGTGTTACTTCAAAGGTCTATGGAAGTGCCAAGTGTCAACATGCAACGACTGCCACATGCATACATCTCCCTTTTTAAAATCTACTCAGGAAAGGAATGTGGTAAGTTTTATTTTGTTAAAACTGCTAAGTATCAAAGAAGCATATTGTGATAGGTGTCAAAGGTAGAGCATTCCTTAGCAGAATATAGAGAAAGTGGAAAATACCACGTGTCTTCAATAAAGCAGGTGTAAAGTGCCAAGTGTCCTTCTCTGGTGATTTCTAAGCAATGAAGAGAATTTATAGGAATTGAATAAGTGTCTTCTTCTATTTCAATAGAATAGAGTGTCCATCTATCTATCACAATAAAGTGAGATGGAGGGAAACTCTGTGGGAGTTATTCCTGGTAGATGGAACAGTTTATTGGGTAGATTTTTAGGGCCTGCAAGCATTAAAAGGGCCATTTATTTGTCCCCTATAAGCAAAGGCATAATAGACAGTTGAGCAACTAAGCAGGTGATGGAATAAGAATTTTAGGTGTGAAGGGAGGTACTAGACATGAATCGGCATGCCATAGTCAGGGCAGTTCTCGATAAGACCAAGATGCATCCAAGGCATTGAAGGTGCCATCTATTTGTCCCCTATGAGTTAAGGATGGATTAGAATAATGTGGGAAAGGGGATGATGGAAGGAGACATTTAAGGCTATAAAACAAGAAGAATTGTAAGAAAAAAGGGGGGAACATTCTATAGTTTTAGGCTTGCTAGAGTTTTGGACCAAATAGTATCATTTGCTTGTCTCATTTTCTTGAGTTGTAAAGTTGATGTAACTATACATGTTTCTGTGCCTTTTATGCGGCTAAATAAATTAAGGAGATTTAACTCTATGCCTTTGTTGATATTATCTGTGTCATTTTCTAAATTAGTCTATATTGTATATTTTCTAGAGTTGTGATTGGGAATGTCATTTGCTTTTATCTCATTTTCTTGAGTCTAAAGTTTTACATAACTGTACGTGACTTCTGCACCTCTTATGTGATTGGAAGATTCTTATAAGAAGATTGAACCCTATGCCTTTGTTGACATTATTTACATCTCAGCAAAATAATCCCCTGTTATGAGCCTTTATTTCTATTATTTCAATCTTTTGCATTGATCATGCACTTGTCTGCTCTTAAATGTAATTAAATCCTATATATAGTCTCATTGTGCTCAATTTAGGATTAGGATTACACTCAGGCGCATCGCCATAGTTAGGTTTCATTTCTTACATTTGCATTTATATTTAATTTCCTATCCCTTTTCCCCCAACACTTGATACAAAAAGAAGAGACCAGCTTCTCTAAAATTTGGAGGTTATTTCAAGCTACAATTTCCCACAGCTTAAAACTTCCCATTGTTGACTGATTAGAATCAAGCACAAATTTTCATCATCAATAGTTTTTGGCACACCTGGTGGGATGAATCTTTTAAGGAGTTGAAGAAGTTTGGTGTGTTCTTTGGCCAACTAGCCTTTGAAGGTTTTTATTTTATCAACATTAACGATGACTCTGAGTCAAGTCAGCGGATTAAGCAGTCCTAGTGTCATCAAGAAATCACCATTTGGTATGTATAATTTTGTTACTCAAAGTTATGAGTCTTATGCTCCATATATTTTTTTATCAAGATCAAGTTTCTCATGGAATCATGTCAAGCAATGAGGATGCATATGGTCATGAGCTATACCAATCTTATGCCTAGCCTCCCCAATATGTCGCATCCCTTGCTCAACCTAATCTCATTTCTACCTTCAAAAAATCATTACTAAGATATAAAACACATGTATTGGAGCTTGAAAATAGAAGGGGATGTGGCCAAGAAACTCCTAATCATGTCATCCACCAAATAAGAAATGCAGTAGATCTAATTAAAAGTGAATGGGATCCCATTGAAAGAGCAAATTGGGAAAGGCTTACATATGAGATGTTGGATGTGTGTGGCTTGATTGCATTTCTAAAAGAGAAGATGAGCAATCATGAGAGATAGCATTACCAAGTCTATCAAATTGCATATCCACCACAACAAATTTCATATCAGACATATGCCACCCCTGTTCATGAGCCAGGTCAAACTTGTAAGGGTCATTTCCCCAATAATGTTGAGTCTATGTTAGTGGTAAGGGAAGAGGACTCCAAACCCTCACTTTCCCCTCAAGTCCCTTCCACCCTTCCTCAAGAAGCTTATTGTTTTTCATCATAGCCTTCTTCTTTATCCCTTTTCAAAGAAGAATATATTTTGGAGGAAGCAAATAAGTATGCGAAGGAATATGCTCAGTTCATGGTTAGTCAAGAAGATTTCATGACTTTTGACGAGGAGGAAATCACCATAGATCCCCCCTTTAATGAATGAGAGGACAAGTCACAAGATTTTACCTTAACTTATGATGAGGAAGAGATCATTTCTAACTTTTTTCTCACTTTGCAAGAAGACATGGAGGAACATGGACACTTCCTTGATCAAGTCATTGGGATAGGTGACACTATCCTTCAAGGAGATCATGAACTGGTGAGATGTGGAGAAAATAGCATTGAGGCTCAGCTAAGTATGCAGAGGGGATGCTGGCTTTCAGACTTATCCCTTCAAGAGGTTGAAGTCATTAAAGAGCATGATGATGCAATAGAACCCAAAAATAAGGTAGAAGGAGATAATCCAAAAGATGATGGATATCAAAAGACATAGAGTAGAGAACTGATAGCCATCAATTACTTAATGAGACATGACAACATGAAGAACTAGTATGTGATGGGCCTTTAAGAACAAAAAGAGCTTATGGATGTCGAAAGCATGTTTGATTCAGACTCGTTCAAATGCAGGCAAATCTGTGTGACTTGTGTAGAGGACATTTCACCAAAGATATACCTATTTCAATCACTTAAATGGAAACATAAGTTGGATTGTCATAAAGAAGACGTTAGAAATTTTGTTTTTGATCCTGAAGGGAGATAAGGATGCTTAATTAATGTAGTTAGATAATTTCCCATTCCCGCATTGTTTTTGTTTTCCATTGTTGTTTTCCTGCTTTCATTTTAAATAAGTGTTTTAAACACAAAGTTGGTGGCTTAGGAGTTTTTTTTTTAAATTTTTCCACATTAAATGCTTCCTAAATCTTTCAAAATCTCTAAGGTACCTTGTGCCACAACTTGCATAGCATGTCCACCTTGTTGTTTCCCAAAGATTGAGTAGGATCTGCTAATGGTCATATGAATTTAATGTTATATGGGACTTGATAGGTCCATAAGTACCCCCCTTAGCAAGATTTAAAGTTTACAATTTTCAAGCATTCTTACACCTGTGAAAATATCCTGCTCATTATGATTGTTAGTGCCTAGTAAAATTTGCTTTAGCAAGCATGTTTTTATCTCGCATAAGGTTCATACCAAGTTTTACATAAAAGATATAGAGATGGCGGGAACATCATCTTCACAACAAGGAGCTGAGACACCTGGATCTCTTGATAGGTTGCTAGCTAGTAAGTCATATACTACAGCTCCTACACAACCATTGAGAACCTATCCAAGAACTAGAATATTAGAATTTGGTCAAGCCAGTGACCCATCAAAAGTAAAGGATTACGCAGATGGAATCATGGACTCGATCTTGCAAAGAACCAGTAGCAAGAATCTTAGAGAAGGGGCACACCAAAGGTGTCTTCAAAGAGCCAGAGCAAGGCAATACGAGATGTTTGAAATGAGGATATGGACCTCACAACTAGCTCAATTCATTGTCCCAACTATGCATAGACTTGCTCCATGCACCATCTTGCACCATTCAACAGGGTCCCTTCATGCTGCAAATCATCCCACAAGCTATCAGGGACATGATAGCCCTACATTATGACAATACCACCACATTCCCCACTATTGATAAGATGAAAAGGATGTGGGTGAACATCAACACTTAGACAAGGTTTTTGAGGCTTGAGTTATAAATGGCCAGTGGTGATATAATGGTACCCACACTCCCTACACCAAGAACTCAGTTCACACCAGCTAGCCAAGATGCACTATCAATGATGGCTCTCATCTTTGGCATGAAGGATGACATGGCAGTATATGCAAAACAAATGGCCATCCTTTTTAGGCTAAAGAGAGTCGATAAGATGTCGGAGTATCTACTTGAATTCTTAGAGCACATCACCTTTTCAATAGTAGAACAGCTGACCCAATTCAGATCAAAAGGGGTGTTCAAGTATTCCTCTTATTTGTTCCATCTCATATTGTATCATAACCCCAACCTTTTCACCCAACATATGAATCTGAACCTATATGACCTAGGCTTTGACCCCCAAAGGACCATTCATGTGTCTACATGGACACACATTTTATCAAGAACTAGTGACCTGTATGATTTTTGGGAACTGTTCATTACTCCCATTCTTCATTGCCTTATCCCTAAACCTATCATAAATAGGTTATTTCCAAGTGTTTCAAACCTCCTGCTCAATTGTCCAATCTCGTGTGACTTCTATTTTGGCTCCCACCACACGATCATAAGGGTTCATGGTTTTTATGGGGAACTAGTGTTGCCATCAAAGACTTTAACTCTTAGGTTGGCATTCTTAAAAGTCACCAGTCAGGTGTCAGTAGTTGAAAATGAGTATGGCTCTGGGAAGAAGAGAAAAATGTACAATCTCCCATGGATGGTAGGCAACATAAGCCTAGAAGCCAGAGATGCTGAGATGGTGTTGCTGAGAAAGCTAGCCTTCCTAGGTTTCCTGCTAGTCGAGGACAAATGGGTTTATGACCCAAGTGATTACATAGCTTCTTGTTTAAGGACAAATAGAACTGGGGCTAGGATTACACATGAAGGCTGTCCATTTTGGGAGACCAAAAAAAACCCTGCAAAAGATGTTCCTGGTCTCTATGTTGAATTGACAGATTTGCCCCAGCCACGAAATAGGCCATGGGAAACCTTCTATGACAAGCAAATGGATTATGATCCCAAAGTCAGGATGAATTCTAGTTTGAGAAGGATGTTGAAGAACAAAGGTTGGGATGCAAAAAAGATCGAGGCCTATTAGAAATATAGGCAGGAAATTTCTCAAACCACCCACAGTTTCAGAGGCATAGATTCAAATGAAAGATGGGAGGAACTCTGGGATGAGTGTCATCTCTCCCCTACATCTAGCCTAGAAACAAGCCAATTATTGATGCTCGATACAGGGTAGGAAGATGGAGCGGGACCAAGCCAACAACCACAGGCCTCAAAACAAGTTGCAGCTATAGTCACTACATCAACCTAGCCCCAGCCGCTTAACACCATGGAGCAACAAAGGAGTGTGGTGTCTTCACCACCAAAATCTTCCCCTTCCTCGAGCATTATTGAAGTCCCTAGTTCTCCACAAGCACCATCGACAATAGAAGATGTGGAAGGGAAGCAAACGTAGCCAGAATTAGAGACACCCAAGAAGAGAAAGAGGGTGCAGTTCCATTTTGATTTAGAGAAAGAGGAAGAACCTTCATAGCACCAAGTGTAGGGCACTATAATTCCCCCTCAAGTAAGTATCAATCCTCCTCCTCCCTCTTAGTTTGTTCCTTCCCATGTCAGCGTGATGCCTCCACTTAGCCAAATGACACCTCCTGCCACTGCTACCATCCCCATTTCACAATTCACCCCATCCCTAGTGCCTCAAGCCCTAACATTACCTCATTTTTCACCCTCTATGCCCAAAAAGATACCCCTTCAACTCACCCCTAGCTAACCATTACCTCTATAATATGGCTTGCCACAAGGATATCCTTTCATAAGAGGACATATTGCATCCCCTTCCACCTTCCAGATGCAGGCTGACGCTGCTAGGAAGGTAAGAGAAGCCCAATTGGAGAAAAAGAGAATAAGAGAGAATAAAGCATCGACTGTCCTATACCTATAGTCACAATTTGACCCTATTTAGTAACAACTAATGGTGACCCATTTGTCACCCAACATCATCAAGCCGAGCGAGCAGATGTAGCCAGAGGACTATACAATGAACACAGTGGCCATTGATATGTCCCTATTTAGGCCCCAAGATAGAGTTGAGTTGTTGATAGAATCCACTTCTACAGTCATAGAGGATTATTTGAAAATCTCAAGAAGACTATAGAAGATGGAGGCTGATTTGGCCAAAGAAAAGGCAAATTGTAGTAGTTTGGTTGAACAAATAAATAAGAGAGATAATGAAATAGTAATCTTGAATAAATAGTTGCAAGATATTGTTTCCCTTTAGACTCAATGGGCAGTCCAGGCCCAGAATGATTCATTAAAAGTAGAGCTCACACTTGTAAAAGATGTAGCAATAGCCCTTAGGTGGGAGAAAGCAGCATTGCAAAGAAGAGTCAAAGGACTTCAGCTACAAGTTACCCAATCACAGTAAAGGCCGTTGGATGAACAAAATAAGGTTGTGGCTTTTCGAGCCCAATTCCAAGTGGATCAACAAAAAGTAGTGTAACTAGTGCTAGAATTGGCTAATAGGCCACAAGGTGTCAAAGTGATTAAACTAGTGAAGGAGCTCTACGAGTCAGCATGGAAAAGAATCTCCTCAAATATTATTTAGCTCAGGCCATCTCTCACCTTCCTATTCAATGCATAGAAATTGTGTGAGAAGGTGGAAGATTCAATGGAGAACACTCTAGTAACAATCTCCAACAGGGTCATGAATGCCCAAACCTTGTTGTTAAAGCTCTATGATGTAATGGATGTGACATTGGTAGCCACAAGAATCACTGACAGAATGGCTACCATGAAACAGGTCAATGAAGTGCTCAGTTGTAATGCCACAACCAACAATTATAGAGAGCTTCTGGAAGTCGTGAAAGAAGGCATTGGCAAGATGAGACAACACATTGAAGATCTGGTGTAAATAGGCCTTCCTTATCTATTTATAGATGCCAACATAGTCTTGAGGGTTGATCAAATTGAACCATTGCTATTGGCCAAATAGAGAGATCAAATAGTTTTCCAAGACCTACAGGATGATTCCTTAATCTCAGAGGTTGAAGCTGTTTTGGTTCTTGTTTCCCAGTTGGAGTTCAAGTTGAGGGCTACAGTTCAAATTTTATAGAGTTTTTTGATATCATTCACCTTGACTTAGCCTTCATTGACTTACAAAAAAAGCAAGGGTTATCTGACCATGAATGGTCCATCTACCAGACATCACTTTTGAAGCTTTAAAATTTTGAAATTTTGACAGAGCAAGAGTCAGGTTTCTTTTTGAGTAGGCTCAAAAGTCCTGGGGGTCACCAGTAACTATAGAGTAATTTTTTACTCTATGTTGTATTCAAATTTTTAGTCAAGCACTGCAATTTTGGTTCCTGCATACCTTGGTCGTGGCGGTAGAGTTTTGGAGCAAAGCGCAGGTTTCTTTTTCAGCTAAGTGTCAAAGTGCAATGGAAGCTACCAAGTGGCATAGTTTGAGCATAGGTTCTCTTTCCCATTTTTCATTTCCTTCATTTAATTTTTTCTTAAGTATTGAATTCAAGCAGAAGCCACCAAGTGTCACTTTCTGAAACATGGAGCCAGCTAGCTAGCATCATCCAAGACCCTTTTCATAACTTTTAAGAAAATCATGGATCATGTTATGTATCTAATAGTAGCTAAGTGGAACACACCACGTGTTGGCATCTACATCTCATATTGGTACCCATGTTTCATCTACCTTTTGGTGAAAGGGTTTCAACAAGCTAAGTAGCAGAGAGTAGTGGAGGCTGCCAAGTGTCACTCTCTGAACCCCTTTTACTCCATCCCCAAGAATAGCAAAAGGCACCACATACCCCTAGTAGGAGAAGTGGAAGATGCCATGTATCTTCCCAAGAGCAGTGGAGGTCACCATGCATCAATTTCTAAGAGACCATCTTTAAGCTTCATTACTGAATAAAGATTGTGGTGGGTCCTGGGTGTTACTTCAAAGGTCTGTGGAAGTGCCAAGTGTCAACATGTAAAGACTACCACGTGCATCCATCTCTCTTTTTAAAATTTGCTCGGGAAAGGAACGTGGTGAGTTTTATTTTGTTAAAACTACTAAGTATCAAAGAAGAGGATTGCAACAGGTGTCGAAGGTGGAGCGTTCCTGAGTAGAATATAGAGAAAGCAAAAAATGCCACGTGTCTTCGATAAAGCAAGCAGAAAGTGCCAAGTGTCATTCTCTGGTGATTTATAAGCAATGAAGAGAATTTCCAAGAATTGACTAAGTGTCCTCTTTCATTTCAATAGAATAGAGTGTCTATCTATCTGTTACGACAAAGAGAGATGGAGGGAAACTTGATGGGAGTTATTCCTGGTAGATTGAACAATTTGCCAGGTAGATTTTTAGGGCCTACAAGCATTAAAAGGGCCATCTATTTGTCCCCTATAAGTGAAGGTAGAATAGATAGTTGAGCAGCTAAGCAGGTGATGGAATGAGAAATTTAGGTGTGAAGGAAGGTACTAGACATGAATCGCCATGCCACAGTCAGGGCAGTTCTCGATAAGACTAGGATGCATCCAAGGCATTGAAGGCACCGTCTGTTTGTCCCTTATGAGTTAAGGATAGATTAGAATTACATGGGAAAGGGGATGATGGAAGGAGACATCCGAGGCTATAAAAGAAGAAGAATTGTAAGAAAAAATGGGGGAACATTCTATAGTTTTAGGCTTGCTAGAGTTTTCGACCAAATAGTATCATTTGCTTTTGTCTCATTTTCTTGAGTTGTAAAGTTGATGTAACTGTGCATGTTTTTGTGCCTTTTATGTGGCTGAATGAATTAAGGAGATTAAAATCTATGCCTTTGTTGATATTATCTGTGTCATTTTCTAAAATAATCTATATTGTAGATTTTCTAGAGTTGTAATTGGGAATGTCATTTGCTTTTGTCTCGTTTTCTTGAGTCTAAATTTTTACATAGTTGTACATGACTTCTGCACCTCTTATGTTATTGGAAGATTCTTATAAGAAGATTTAACCCTATGCCTTTATTGACATTGTCTGCATCTCAGCAAAAGAAGCCCCTGTTATGATCCTCTATTTCTATTATTTCAATCTTTTACATTGATCATGCACTTGTCTGCTCTTAAATGTAATTGAATCCTATATATAGTCTCACTATGCTCAATTTAGGATTAGGATTACACTCAGGCAGATCACCATAGTTAGGTTTCATTTCTTGCATTTTTGTTTCTATTTAATTTCCTATCCCTTTTCCCCCAACACTTGATACAAAAAGAAGAGACCAGCTTCTCTAAAATCTGGAGGTTGTTTCAAGATGCAATTTCCCACAGCTTGAAACTTCCCATTGTTGACTGATTAGAATCAAGCAAAAATTTTCATCATCAACAAAATTCAAAAGAGGGGAAAACATGAGTAATTAGGAATGGCTAAGTTATCCTTATAACTCCAATGTATTGAATATTGCCTACATAGATCTAATGATAAGTACCTTAGACCTATGTAGATCTCCCTTATGGAAATGTGCATAGTTAGATCAAGAATGGTGTGTATCTAAATGATCTTCCCCTAGGCCTTCTTCTTGGTTGAATAATGAAATCTAGATTTAGTATGCATAAACTTCAGATAAATGTAGATATTGATCTTGTTATAATTTGATTTTATTTGTTATGATAGTTTTAAATGATAAGTGTTATATTTAAATTACCTTAGGGAACCCTTTAAATATGAGACTCTCAATTTTGAATTTAAAAAACTAATTCTCATGATGACTAAATCAAACAATGGTAAAATGGTCATAAAAAGAGGCCCAAAACAAATAGACATCAAAAAGAGATTTGAAATGTGTGAAGAACAATATCAAGGGATGGGGAAACTATTAGGGCATAATCCTATCCACCTAGGGTGAAATTATCCAAAGACAAGAAAACTTAATTGTAAAGTAGTGACAAGTCTAGGGATCCATGTGAATCTAACAAGGACTGGCATGAATGACTGAGACAATAAGAAAATAGGTAAATCAATAAAAAAAAATAGAGATATAAATACATAATACTAGGATAATACATGAAGATGGGAATTAAATTCATCATTAGGATCTTCTATATACAAAATCCACATAAGACATAATACTTGTGTTTACTTGGCCAAATTTGGGTGTATACAATAACCCACATATTCATTTTTATTTGAAAATTTATTAAATTCCACTTTGGGAAATCATGATTTAAATTTTAATGAAATATAATTTAAATTACACTTTGGGTAAGGATTATAATATACTATTGAATATATGACAAGAACATATCACTTTGCCAAGGTATGAAGTGTTGTTCTTAATATGTTTTTATACCCATTTGGATACATGATATTTTAAATAAGTGTTTATTTAATATATGACATCACTTTGGATCTTGTTTTGGCCTCAAACCAATTTTTTCATGTCAATTTAATTCTTACCTATTAAGTTAGAAAGTAACTTAAGGTTGAAAACAAGTTTGGTGATACATAAGAGAATTGGTAGCAATGTTTGTAATGTTATTAAGACAAGACAACCAAGATAAACTTAGTGAAGGTTCAGTCATTGCCATCCATTAAATTCATAACATACTTTTCCAACTATAAAACCAATCCATATTAAATACAAACTTCATAGGGTTATAGGAAGATGGATGTCTCATTTGGTCATTTACATTACTTAGAAAGTTTCTCTATAGAAATGAAGCTTTTTCGATTTTGGTCTTTGGTCATATTTTAGAGTTTTGGATTTCATTTATAGTATACACACTCTTTAGGAGTAGGTTTATTTAGTTTCAAGCTTTTCATGAAAATTTTAAACTTACACAGAGGTATGATTTTAATTTTTATTTTAAGAAACAAAGGTTATCTTTGAGAAATAATGATGAATGTAATAGGAGATGGTTCATATTTTGTGTTTCATTTGAAATATTTTAAGAATTTTTAATATAAAGCATATAAGGTTTTTAATGAAGCTTATAAGCTATGTATTTTTAATTTGTTACATGCATGTTCTTGCATTCTTTATGGTCAACTTGCAATAAGTTCATGAATCACTATTTGCATCCAGATTTATTTCTACA
This sequence comes from Torreya grandis, assembly GCA_037957365.1. NCBI lineage: Eukaryota > Viridiplantae > Streptophyta > Pinopsida > Cupressales > Taxaceae > Torreya > Torreya grandis. Next base: position 1,621,758 of record JARHVA010003469.1, on the reverse strand, counting down.
TGGCCATTTTCAATTGGACTTGCCTCCTAATATACATTCACTGAATTCATTTTTGGTATTTTATTAAATTTGTATGCTTATTTGTTGTTTTGATACATGCAGCCTATACTCAATATTTGATATTGGTTATATAGTTTCACTCAGGGTTTTGACTTGAGTTGCATAGTACTTAAGGTTTTGTATCACAATCATTATTTGAATGTAAGAAACTATTATACTATTTATAAGTGGTCTCAATTTTACATGGTTGAATATTTAGTCTTTGGTTTGTATCAACATTGTACATGTCATCTCTTAGTTCCATTTCAGTTCTATATTTCAATATGGTAGTTGAATATAGGTTTTTGTTAAGACATGGTTATGAGGTATGTCAGTGCATTTAATTCTAGGGTTTACATGGTCATTGTTTTATATCTTGATTAAATTTCACACTAATTTTCAATGATTTAAAGTGGTGTTCATGTTTATTTCCTAAGTTTGATATGATTTTTTCATTTATTCTTGGGATTTAGATGACATTTACACTCAGTGTTGGGTTTTGATGATATTTTGAATTCAGTTGATGGTTTTGATGAGTTATTACATTGAGTGTTAGACTTGTTTGAATGATTGCACTCAAGTTTGTACTTTGATATGGTATTTGAAATCAATATGATATATTTATTTACATACATATGAAAAAATATGTTTTGAGTTCTTGATAATATACAAAGTTTAAGCTTCACATGCAATATTAGTTTTGAAGATATTAGGTTTAAATTTTTGTCATGTTGATTATTTATAGACACTAATAGGTATGATTTGAATCGATGGAATAGAAAGAAACAAATAAATTTAAAACCATATACTGAGTTGTTTCAAATATAGTAGATAGTTATATATTCTTTTTTATTCATATTTTTATACTTTGACATTATTTAAATTGGTATGATGTTTGATCTAGTTTGTTTATTATAATCAGCTTTCATACAAATTACATGCAAATGAACATATTTATATTTTATGTTTCAAAATAATTTTTCAAAAGGATAAATTTATATTTTGCATGTATAGAATTGTGGCTCAACATATCTAATACAAAGAATATTTTTTAAACCCCTAAAGTGAAAATAATTGATATAAATGCATATTTTTAAAAAAATTGAAGTGACATAAGTGATATAAGATGATTGAATGCTTTTAATTGGATGTAAAATAAAAAAGTGTGTCTTAATCTATATTAGTTTATAAAATTTATATATCAGTTTTCTAAAAGTGAAAGTTGGTTTTCTGAGTTTAAAATGACTTAGAATGAGAGTGGTAGTTTTATAGTATTTGATTTATTTATTATTAGTAAATGACATAAAACTATCTTGAAATTTTTTTTAGTTGTGATATTTTAGATTAGTTTTTTGTTTTGAAATAGTTTTCATGTAGATATTTTGCATTCTACACATGCTTTGACTCTATAGTAATTAAGTTATATATCTCTTATGTTTCCCTTTTTACTAATAAAAATAGCATCTCAAGAGTAAATCATGGATCTAAGAGGTTATGACCAAAAAAATGTGTGTGGTGGAGGGACTCAACAATAAGATATTGAATTTTATACTTGGGGTAATTATTGATGTAGATCATATAGGGTTAAAAGGTCCACTACTACATTTACATAAAATTTCAATCATGGTATTCATGTTTCCATGCACTTAAGTGACCATAACCTAATTTATGGAATTTTTTAAATATGTTTCCTAATGATTATTTTCATACTCATGGTATAAAATTTCCTTGTAAAGGTAATTGGAAAACACACCCAATTGGACATAATTCATCAAATCTTTCCTCTTAATTGTTTAATTCATGAAATGAAATGCCCACACATGCTAATCATATTCCACCAAATGTTGAGAAACCCACTTGAAATACTAATCAAGCTCTTATTTCCATTGCCACAAAAAATATTGCCTCTTCTAGCCATAAATGCACTAGTAGGATTTTACACCCACCTATGGTAATACATACTCAAGAGGATTAATTTATAGGTGGATAATGAATACAGAGGTATCACTAGAGCATAATTATCTATGACACCTCTTGAGTATAAAAAATATTAAATTGAGAAATTCCACCTTTTATTAACATAGTTTAAGATGATGAGGTAGTATTTTGTGTTTATAAATATATAACTTTTAGACTATTTATTTAAGTTCCATTCAAACTATTTGAAGTATTTAATACTTTCATTGCTATTTGGTCTAGATAGTGGTTAATTTTGTATTAGTTTATCTAGATCATGAAAGTTTTTTTATTTTGAGATGGTATTTATGTTTGATTACTTGTGGAATTATGTATGTTTGATATATTTCTTAGTTTTGGTTCACTAATCAACATTCTAATTACATCAATAATAAATGGATAAATGTTTACTTTTAAGTTATACTATTTATTAGAGATATAAATTGACAAAATTTATAATGTATATGATTAATTACTTTATATTAATCAATTATCATTGTTTGAATCACATGATTTCTCTATCAATTAATTAATTTATTAAGTTGGGCCCCACCAATCATAGAGTTGCTTTGTCTTATTAAGATTTTATGTTTTAAGTATCAATAAAAGTTCATTTTGAATTTAAATAAAGTCACTTTATGAACTTGTTCATAAAGGTCCAATTAAATTATATTACTTAAATAAATTTAGTTAAACTTAATTTTAAGATAATAAAAGGTTCACTTAATCTAAAAAGCAAACCTTGAAAGGACTTAAAGACATCATTAAAATGGTAAACATACACATGTATAAGAAATTATTATAGTTCAACTTTATTAATGCACTTTATCTTCTAAGATAAATCTTTAAGATTAAGTGTTACAAGAAGACCAAACAACACATTCTCTAATAGTGAAGTGTATTGCTTGGTATAGACAAGTATATTTCGGTTAATTATTTGATGTATAAACATGACCAAGATTATTAACCTTTTGATGAATACAAAATAATGTATATATCTATGCATGGATTAAATTTTTATTATTTGTGAACAATGAAGAATACTTTGCATTTTATGTGGCGTATTTATAAGTTTTCATAATGTTTTACTTATATTATTAAAAAAAGAGCAAATCATGTATGAAGTCTATCATTTCTCAATAAAATGATTTTCTTTCAAAACCATTTCATTTATTGTGATCTTTATATTATTCACTTTATAGTTTTTTTCATTATACACATTATCTTCTTTATATTTTTTGATTTAAATTAATTGTTTTATTTTTGTATCTTTGTTCTATAGCTAATTTTATCATGTTATTTTTTTCTTTAGTTAGTCTTCTTTCTTTCTTTCATTATTAGTTTATTTATTTGTAGTTAACTTTATTATTTAATTTTATTATCATTTACATTGTTTTAGATTTGTACCTAAATGATTCTAATATATTAATTCTAATTTCATTGAATTATAATATCTAATCTTATTTTTTTCTTAGTTTTCTTGTTGTTCTTTCTTTGTTTTTGGTTCTATCTGCTTTTTCATTTTCTTGAAAATAATATATAAAAGCAATATTGTGGATAATGAAAGTTGTCATAATAGGAATTTTATCACATAAAAAAACATAATTATTCTATTTAAAACATTCCATCCATTAAAATATTCCTCTTCAATAGGAATTACTTTATCAGACATGATCGATAATGTATAACAAAGTATAATATATCATTATTTAAATCTGTGTTATTCATTTAAAATCGATTTGTATATGTTTGTTGTATCATGTAATATTATATATAAAATATTTTAATTTATTATTACTCCCAAAACTCTAGTTAATGATTTAATTTTTATGAAACCACCTTGTACTCTTAACCTTTTAAAATACCCTTTACACCTCTTAACTTGATTTTTTAGTCTTAGGTCCAAATGATTAGACCAATATGATTCCACCTTAACCTTTGTGATAGATAAACAAGTAGATTAGTTAATGTTATATTTTAAATCATCATCAACTTTAGATAATCTTTTGGGGATTTTATTTTAAAACTTTTTAAATACTAAATTATTTCAAGGATATTTTCACATCTTTTTATTTTTAATATTTTATGACCATTACTCAAAATCCTCTTTTTATTTAACATGGTATTGACATTGATGTTAAACATGTTGATATTTCTAATAATTTAACCTATTTTAGTTGGTATAAGTATCCAAAAAAACTATATTATATTGTTTTTATTAATTTTGAAGACATGCCTTCAAGATTAAAATTTACACTTTATTTCACTTCAAACTTAAGAACTTATTTCCTAAAGAAATCAGTTTCTTAAAAAATGAAAGATAAAAATTTTTATCTACCATTCCTCAACCCTATATTATACTTATTTCTATTAAACCCCCTAAATATTTTTAATTCTTTTCAAAATGGTTGATAAAAAAAGAAATAAAATTAGGGATGTCATACCTAGTTTGTAAGAAAATTGATAATGTGATGTGATAACTATTGATGAAATGAATTTTGATATTGAAAATAAAAATACAAGTTAATCATTAGATGTATGGTAATATAAGTGATATTATAAACCATCATATCAATATCCCTTATCTAAAAGGTCTAAATATTGTAAAATTCTCAAGTAATTAATGAAAATTTTGGGAAGATCATCTTGATGAATTTAACTTGATTTATACAACCCTTGAATTTTTTTAATTTGATATGTTAAAAATATAGGTTTACATGGATACTATAACCAATGAGAAATCAAAAAGTGTTCAAGACTAAATAAATAATAATAATGTGAGACAAGCCAGTCCTCTAGAGTGGACTGAAAAGGAGAGAAACTTGTGACAAAAACTATTAAAACTCTACAAGTCTTAAGCTAAACATTAGCTAAAAACATAGTGGAAGACAGATAAATAGGATAACATAAAATTATATACTTGAATCCTTAGATCTAGATTCGTATACTTGAATATCCAAACTAGTATTTTAATTACTCTCTTTGATATTTTATCCTTGATTGTGTTTTCTTGGTCTTTCTTCCATGTTAGTAACATCCTTATTTTTACCTAGAATTTTTAGATAAGATTTAGCTAACTTATCTTGGACCAACATGCCTTTTTTTCCCTTTTTGTTTCCAATTCCACTCTTAGTTTTATTATTACTCTTGGGGGTGTTATGGTTGGGATAGGTTTTTTAACCCCAACCTATTTTTACTTCTTAGGAGTTATAGTTTCCCCCCACCAATTTGATAATTGACACCCCATCTCTACAACTCTCCAATTCACTTTTTAGCCTCTCAAACTCAAACTTCAGGGCATTCTAATCTTCCATTTACTTCATGATGAGCCTCCCCTAATGTTCCATATTTTCCTCTACATTTGATAGTTTCAGACTATGATCCATAGGGAAATCTAATATTTATTTCTTCTCATCCCTCTCTTAGCTTCAACCACTTTTTAGATTATTTAAGAAGTTATTTGGATATCTTCATCATGTATTCCTCTATGTATTTTTATTTCTTCCACTTAAGACTCTGGGATTCTTTGCTTTTGTGTTTGTCTATTTTAACCTTGGTTAGAAATTCAATTAAGTGATTAATTTTAGAAGGGATTTCATCCAGTGTTTTTAATAAGACTTTAGGCTTCCTTTCCCATATTCCTATAACTTATATAAGTCTTCCTCTAATTTCCCTTAATTTTATTCCTCCATTATATGCACATATTTCCCATTTAGAGATTCCCATTTTTAACAACATGGAAAATTAGACCTTAGTGAATGAGGTCACTAGAAGAATTTGTTTGAAATTCATTCATGATGATATTGAGAGATTTGAACAATAAATGTGAGAAAGTTAGTATGTATCCATTAAACTTATTCAAGAGGAGTAAAAGGTGGGATAATAAGACATGAAATTGCCTTCTATAATGATGTATGTGATGATCTACAAGGCCTCCCTTGTGTACTTTTATCCACACCTTGTAATTGTCCTTATCTTCCATGTAATAAATAGGCTTGATTTTATCTCTATATCCTCCCATGGATTTTTTCATTTTCTTCCTTAGACTTATTGGCTAGTTTTATTTCTCCAATGTTTTCAAATACTTCACTAGAACATCTTCTGTGGTATTGTTAATTATGGTTTTAGGCTTCACAATATTCACTCAACCTACCAATCCTTGCAATGAACAAGGGGATCATTATGATTAGAATACATTAATTTAGGACTAATCATTATAATTACCCTTCATGAAAATAATCCATCTCTTAGGATTTAATGATTGAAATTGAATAATTAATCAACATATTAACAATTTTTGGTGGAAAACTATTCGAATTTTTCCACATTACAAAATATTGATTTAGGACACTAATATTAACCAACCCATTAGACACCTTGTTGCCCTCCTTATAAATATAGTTAATAGTGACTTATTTACAATTCCTTAATGATCCTCTTGCATCTTCAAGTTATTTCTTAATGGCCAAGGGTGGTTTCAATTTTAATGAGAGGGAATTTAGGATATTTAGTGATTCCCTTTCAATCATAATTTTTTCAATTTTTAGTTGCACTACCAACTGGATGCCCTAGAGAGTTGTTTTGGCCTTAGCCAAATTGCTAGTTTGGGACCCCATTGGCTCTATGTATGTAGTTAGGATGACACCCTAAGAATATATAATAACCCATCCTCCTCCTACCATATTAGGTTTGTCCTTAGTAACCCCATCAAAGTTTAACTTCATATAGTTCCACCATGGTTTAGACCATTTGATTATCTTTGTTCATTTTTAGGTCTAATTTTTCAACCACAGGGTTGATGTTCTAATTAGAGAAAATAAAATATTAATAAATTGAGGTTACATGTTTGTCTTTCAAAATGAAAGACTTCCAAATTTAAAAAATAGTAATACATAGTCTATAGAAAGAAGTTATAAGACTAACCCTTTTATTATGAAAGATGCAATGATTTCTAAGTTTCCATATTTCCCAAAAATGATGAGGGAGGGTTATGTTCTATAATAAGGCTAGGGAGGCCATATTCCAAGGTGCTTTTCATTATAAAACAAGATCAATGATATATCCTAGTTTAACCCAAGATACATTAAATTTTTGAAGATCCAACATTTTACAAATAAAGGCACAATCTAGAAGGAGGTGGGTGACTATTTCCTCACTAGATTTGCACAAGACACACATGTTAGGTATTATCAAACCTATTTTGTTAAAATTATCAATGATTAGAATTTTATCCTAAGAAGTGAGTAAATATAAATTTTAATCTTAGGGATGATATTTTTGATCCATAAGGATTTATAGTAAGCCTAATCATCCACCCTGTTTAGATCGACCATGTAACAACATTTAATTGAGAACTCACCACTATCCTCCATCAACCAAAAAAGGGTGTCTTCTTTGGGGTAGATAAAAATGTATATTTTCTTAAGTTTAGAGTTCAATTTTTGAAGAGCTTGATTAGTTTCCTCACTATCTATTTCTAGGTGCATAGTTTTGCACTTCTTAATTACTTCAACCTCAAACTAGTAATATTTGTTTTTTATACCATAGAGGTTTTTAAAAACCATGCTCAAGTTGATCCAAGGGGATTTTGACGTAATAGTGTATTGAATAAGCTAAGGGTCATCTCATAACTCAATATTTTTCCCCATTTACTACCTACCACCTACTATCTTTTCTCAAGATAATTTTACTAAATGAAATAGCTTTCCAGAAGGTTGATCCATCACTTAGTCCTTCCTCCTAGATAAAACAATCCTCTCCTCTACATTATATATACTTATCTTTATTTATATGCATATAGTAATTATCCCCCATAATTAAATTCAAAAATTATTTATAAATGAGGGCATGATTCATTCTCCCAACCTGATTAAGACTAAGGCCCCTATTTTCCATAGGCAGGCAAACATTTTCCCAAGAAACTAAGGTGAATCTGAATCTATCTTTTAAGCCTATCCATTCTTCCCCTTTTTTAGATATATTATTACCAATTCAAAAAAAGGACATAAAAAACACGACTACTTTGAATTGAAAATTTTAGGAGTTGAAGTTTCCCATCTTGGGAAATTAAGTGTCCTTTCCATCATGATAGCTTCTTTTGGATTTTATCCAACAGAGGATTTTATAAGGAAAAGTGATTCCTTATACTAAATAGGGGCATGACAAGGTATGTATAAATAAAATTAACAAATTGGCATCCTAGAACCATTTTATTTTACAATCCTCCATGGTGTTCAATAAAAATACCAAACTTTTACCATAGTTAATACATTGAACTAACACCAACTTGAATTTAAGAGGATCACCTTGAAATCTTTGAGTTAAAAAACCATTGCTTCACCCATAAAGAAGGCATCATATTAAAACATTTCATTGGTGACATAGATAGTTCTTGAGGTAGGCCACTTTAATTCATTTGATGGATCCATGTGATCTATCCACCTATAAACTTCTACCAAAAATTTCATCCATCATGATAAATATATAATGGGATAGCAAATCTCCTTGTCTTAACCCAATTCCTACTAAGAAGAACCCTTTTAAAACTCTATTTACTTGGATAGATAACATCAAAGAGGAGGTATAGCTGTGGATGAGATCTTTAAAATCATTACCAAATCCAAACCTTTCTAACACCTTGTTTAACAACATATAAGACACCCTATCAGAGGTTTTATTCATATCTAGTTTTAGGAAGATACCTTATTTTTAGGAATTTGACATAAAATGGATAAATTCATGTAATATTATTATTATCAGGTACATGATTTGTCCATTGAAAATGAAATCTCATTGTCACTTGGATATGATATTTTTATAAGAGGTTGGATCCTTAAAACTAGGGTTTTAAAACAAATTTTTTAAATAGTAGTATAGAGACTAATGGACATGAAATCCTTCAGTTTATTTGGTCTAGGATTATAGGGATCAGGATAAAGAACATGTTATTCAACTCCCTAGGAATATTTCATAATTTGAATAATTCACACACAACAATCTCCACTTCATAATGAATTATTTCCAAGAATTGTTAGAAGAATAGAGAAGGAAATTCATCCAGCCTAGGGGTTTATCACCTTCCATTGAAAAAATGGTTGAATTGACCTATTATATGGATGGAGATTTTATGATATTAGAGTTCTCACTCTAGCCTATGACCCTCAAGATGTATCATAAAAAAATTTCTTCTATATCTTCATCTAACAAATTAATTTTAGAAAACATTTTTGAGGTAAAGCATGATTTTTCATCAATGTCAACCTCTTGTTTGCTCTTGCTTCTATGTTCTCAAATCAAATAAAAACAATTGTTGGTGTTTTTGTGTTTAGAATCTACTTGATGGAATGATTTTATGTTTTTATCACGTTATTTTAACCACATACATCTGTATTTATGTTTCCATAACATTTTTTCCTTTGCTTTGATTTTGTGGTATCTGCATAGTAGATATTTTTTCTTATTGAGTAATACCTCATTTGATCTAATGGAAGAATAAAGGTTTTATAGGTTTTGCAAATCCTCATCCAAGGCTTTATTTTATGAAAAGATATTCCTAGATACTTTTTGGTTCCAAAGTTTTAATTTATTTTTGACATTATTGAGTTTCTTAGTGAAGATGAACATATCAAATCTAGAAAAAGGCTCCTTCCACCAATCTTTGACATATTCTTGAAAATCAATATGAAAGGTCCATATTTTATCAAATTTTAAGGGGATATTTTTTGGTTTAGAAATTATTTCCTCATAAAATACAATAGGATTATGGTCTAAACTAATTATATGGAGGGAAGTCAAGGAGATAGAAAATTATATTTCCCAATTAAGAAAATAAGGAATCAATCAATTTTAACCCAAATCAGGTCCTCCCCAAATCTCTTATTGGTTCAAGTGAAAGGGTTGACCTTGAGGATCACATCCATGAGTATAACATATGATATGAAATATTTTAATTCAGACATGTTATCAATGAATTCTTAGATACCTCCTTATTTTTCCAATGGGGTTAGGGGGATTTAAAATCCCCCACAACTAGCCATTTCTAGACTCTACTTTTCTTCCTAAAATCAACTAGTTATTCCCAAATTTTCTTCCGCAATTATCTATAATTTTGGGCTTAGATGTTAGATAGAATCTATTCCTCTTTATTAGAATTATTATTGAATAACACAATAGTATGGTGATTATTTTGAGCCACAACCTCTCCTTTTAGGTTTTGGGGGTTCCATAAACCTGCTAACTCTCTAGACACCCCATTAAAGCTAAAAATAATACATTTTTATTTTTTACATATTTTTATTTAACTTGGTTAAGAGAGTCACCAAAAATTTTGGATTCATGGATAATAAAAATAAGGGTATTGTTATTTTTTCTCATGTTTCTAACTACTCTATATTTATTGGGGTTGTTGAGCCCCCTGACATTCTAGGATATTATCTTCATTTCTTAATACTTTTAAAAGGTTTTATAAGGGATTTTTGGGTGACCTTATTCTATATCATTTATTGTCTCCTTATTATTTACTATTTGGTTTGGCCATCTACTTGAATTTTTATATTCCTCTCCTACTTTTTTTCTTCTTCTTTTTTTTGCATCCTAACTGATGTCCACTAATCTTATTATACCTTTTGGTTTTATTTAGGATTTGAAGAGGAAAATTGTCCCTTATCCTTGCATTTATCTCTATACCTATATTTTATTTACTTGGAGTAATAAATCTCACTTTGGGTGTTTCCATTTTTCCATTTCCTTTTTCTTGTTTCTTGAGTCTTAAAGGGGGCTTTAGAAGTTTGGCCTCTTTTTGTGTTCATCTTTGATACAAACCTTCTCTTTCTCATCCTTTCCAAAGTTATGATGAAACATATCTATTTGTTTTATGTTTCTCAAGGAATTTTTTTTATATATACTTAGTGAATCTTCACTATTAGTTATCTTCTACATCTTGGGGGTAATAGGGGTTTCCACTAGGTTTTGTCCCTTTTGTAGTTCACAAGGACTAGGTTGAAAGGGTAGGCCCAAAATTTTATGGGTTTAATTTATATATTTAGGTCTAAATAATTCAAATATAATCTTAACCATCAAAATAGGTTGATTAGATAATTCATCTGATGTATTATGTGATTCTTTAGTTTTTGCCAAGATGTTCAAAGATAATTATTTTACCCAAGAGGATTTCTCCATTTGAGGAGGATGCTTATTTTTTGGTAAATATTTTTCATATGATTGAGGATATTGTATTTTTATAGATGGATACATCTCTTTATGATCAATGGGTTGGATCCACTCTCAGTATTTAGAATTAATCTTGATGGAATAAATAAGAGGTTTATCTACCATAATGAAAACATTGAACCTTGTTGCTACCATCCTCCTATATTTTATCAATAGATAAATGGAAATGGGTTGGTCCAAAGATTTAGCCATTATCATTATGAATTCCTTATCTCATAATTCTATGGGTAGTTCAGGTAGTTGCATCCACATGAGATATCTTCTAAAGCAGAGCTACTTAAGTTAGTTCTTGCATTCCATTTTCTAATACTAAAGTTTGACTTACCCATAAACCATGGGACTTATGATAGGACCCTAAAATATTATTCAAGTTTTGTGAAATTTATCAAAAATAAATTATTTTCAATATCCACTAATTCTAATTGACCCTTTGGTTTCCATCTCTGATTGGCCTATTTTTTGAAGGAGTTGATATTTTGTCTAAAACTATTAACTTTGGTATAAGTGAATTTGAAAGTTTTGAATCAACCTTTTCAACAATATTGTCATGGAAATTGACACATAACTCATTATTTACCATAGAAGGATCTAGGTGGAAGTCTAGTGATTCTAGTTCCATTGGTCATTTACCCATTACATAATTTTCCCATGTTTGAGATGTCTTTGGGGTGTTTCTATAAGGGATAATTACACATCACTATGTGTCTGTTTTGTCTATAAATTCCTTGAATCCTATATCCATCATGTCCTCCCATTTATTTTGGTTTTTAATTGACCATCCAATGTGTCATTTGTATCAACTACATTATATTACAGTGTTTCATGCCCATTTACTAATTCAAAATTTGGGTTCCCTTCCACTCAACTTACACTCATTGATATGATTCTAATCAAGAGGTAATCTTATACAAGTGTGATCTAGTTTATTAAAAACTCTTAAAATTATTAACAAAAGTTTATATGTTTGAATTTTTTCTCTAACTTGAGAAGGTAAATCCTATCAAAATTTCATTAGTTTTCCTACTAAAGTTATTCATGATTAAAAACATATAAAATATTGGCTTCAATTATGTTTTGTTAAACCTAAAGAAAACATAAAGTTAATTAATGAATTTGTGAACATCTATGTTGACCTAGAAAAACTATGTATAGCCTCATAACTAGATTTACTAGACTTAGAAAGGAAACTCCAACTAATGTAAGACCTTTTAAGAATTTAATAATATTTTACTATTGCATCGTATTACCCTTAAAGTATAAAATGGCATGAGAGGATAAATATATTTCACAATATGATGTCATTATTAATTTATAAACTTAATATTAAAATAATATTAAAAACATTATTTGAATAAATATATTTTACTAGTCTAACCTCTAATAATGCAGAAACTTTTAAAGGTACACATAATCTTGGGAATGAGTTGGTCATCATTAAGTGAGAATTACAATATCAACCTACTTTTAGGTTAAAAAATAAAATATTAATAAGAATAATTATTAAATTAAATATCATTATTTTAATGTATATGAAATATACCATGATCTAGATACATGCATTATTGTTCAAAAATTCAAATTTTTTATCCAAAGAAAAGATAGTATTTTTATTAACTTGGGAGAGAATATATACATGTATAGTTTGAATGAAGATTTTATTGAAATTAAGATATGAAATGTTTATTTTATTCAAACAAGGAAAACAGATTATAATTATGTTATAAAATATAAATCAAATATAGATAAATTTGATAATAATCAATCATTTTCTTATATACCCATACTTAAAGAATAAGTTAAAGCTACAATGCGAAACAATAGTCTTGTAGGTAATTCTGATGATAAAATTTAAAAAATAAATAATTTACATAAATAAATGTTTTAAATGATTGGATTGAGTTAAAATTATCTTTTTTCTCTCTAAAATTGAAGCTATGAATTAGTAAAACTATTCCATAATTACTAGCTATCAAACTAGCTATGTTGTGAAAGAAATTATCAATCAAAAAGTGTCTTGAATAGCTTCAAACTTGAAAATACATGATTTTTGGTATAAAATAATACATAAATTCAATAATGTAAGAGATAAAATATAAAATAATATCCTCAATTATAATTAATTCACTACACAACCTTTGTGTGTAATTCTTAATAATAAAGAAAGCTAAACTAAGTTTATTACAAGGTAACTTACAATGCAAGTAAAGTCTAAGTATAAAAATATAATAAATAAAACATATAAAATTAATTGAACTTAAATAATAATACTAATAATAATAATAATAATAATAATAATAATAATAATAATAATAATAATAATAATAATAATAATAATAAGAACAACAACAACAACAACAGCAGCAGCAGCAGCAACAGCAACAGCAACAACAATAATAATAATAATAATAATGATAATAATAATAATAATAATAATAATAATAATAATAATAATAATAATATACTAAACAAAATAAATAAAACTTATTATAAATATATAGACATCATACAAGAAGACTCTTTAATAGTAAAGTCAAATATGCAAGTAGAAAGTCATCTTAGTCAACCAACTAAGATAATAAGAGAAAATTAATTAAATTTAATTTTAATTTAATTCATATAATAATTAGAAAAATATTAATATTTTTAAATGAGTGGATAATTATTTAGACTCAACCAAGTACTCCAATAATGAACTAGAGTACACTAAAGTGAACTACAATGAATTGGCAGTTCCAACTATTTTTTTAGAAAAATTATTGAAAAGTGATCCAAAGTGACCAAAACACTAATTAAGGTATAAATACTTTAATTAAAATTTAAAAACATATAAAAATTCAAAATATACTAAATATAAAAATATAACTCAAGTTCTCGTATTGGCATCATATTCAACGTCCCCCTTTGATGCAAAAAGGTGAAATTCCTATCATCTCCTTCAGTCTTCCATGGATCTTATTAAACAATATCAAACATATTACTTGTATAAAAGGTGATTTAATTTATATATATTCATATTTATTATAGGATAATCTAATTTTAGCTTCTCTTTGAAGACCAAGAAACCAACCCACTTCCTAATTTGAAGCAATAATTTGAAGTTGACTTCGTGTCATCAAGAGATCCTCCCCAATACGAATATTTGTATTCAATAAGACATAAATATATTTATATTATTAAATGAATTAAATTATTATAATTAATTATTACATATCTGAGTATTCTCTTAACTACTTGCAAATACTGGAGTGATAGTTTGTTCATACATCTAGAAACTATTGAAACTCCACAACTAATATCAAACCTAGTCATAATGAGATACATAAAACCTCCCACAATTATTATAAAATTATTTTAATCATATAATTTAATTCCATCCTCCCTCATAATATTTTATTCATTATATTTGGAGTGTCTGTAGAATTCAAATCTTGAAGATTGTACTTCTTTAGCATGTCATGTGCATACCTGTATTGACAAATGAATACTTCATCTTTATTTTGATGAACTTAAATGAAAATAAATTACTTAATAATTAAAATATAATTCATATAAAAACATTATTTCATATACTCCTTTAAACTTTTAAACATTTCCATATAGCTATTTATAAAGATCAAGTCACCTACATAGAGATAAATATATAAAACATTAGAATTCAATTCTTGTATGTAAAGTGTTGGTTCATTTTGACTTATTAAAAAAAATTGATCCAATAACCAGCTATAATTTATTAAGTATCAAGACATTTTATTTTTATTAAAACCATAAAAGTCTTTTTTCAACTTATATACCCAAAATTATTTAATCTTTACCTCAAAACCTTATGGCTTCCCCACAAATACTTCTTCCTCAATCACTCCATTAATAAATGGATTTTTAACATATATTTAGTGTATTTTACAACCTTTATGAGAAGATATATAAATAATTAGTATTTTATTATCTTTACATGCCACATGAGCATAGGTTTTCTCATATTCAACCCCTTATTTTTATGTAAAACCTTTTGTAGCTAGTCTAGCTTTTAGCTTGTCAACTATATATCAATTTTAAATTTGGTGTTATAGACACACTTTGTAATAATAAAATATTTATTAAATTTAGGTTGAACTAAATTACATGTATCATTAATCTCTATTTAATCCATATTTAATTTCATAACATCAACCTATTCTTTAATTTGACTATCTTTACATTAAATCAAGATAATGAAGAGAAATAGGAAGACCAAAAATCCTTCTGGAGGTAAATCCCTCAACTGATCACTAGGATAGATAATAAAAACCTAATGGAGGATATATATCTTGAATAAACCAATAGATAATTCTTTGTGATGACATGATATCATTATTTAGTCTTAAACAGGTTTCTTACTCTCTTCTTTCAACAGTTTTAGGATCTCATAGGAGAAGAAATCATGAAATTGGTACAAGAATGTAAGGAATATAAAGGAATGTTGAAAGAATTTAACTCCACATTCCTTGTTATCATACCTAAATAATTAGAAATAATAACCAAAGAGGATTTCTAATTTGATTTCTCTCCACAAAACCATCTATAAAATCATTGTTAATTAGCTACAAATAATCCTTCATAATCTTATCTTAGAATAATAAAGAGGCTTCACCAAGGGAAGATAAATAAAAATAGTATTATAATTACCAAAAAATCATCCACTCCCTAAAAAATTTTAAGATATAAGAAATATATATTAATTTGGACATCTCTAAGGCATATGATAAATTAGATTTATCCTTCCTGGATGAAATGCTCCAAATTTTCATGTTCATTCTAGAATGGAGAAGATGGATTTAGAGATACTACTCCTCCAAGTTTTTATTTATAATTAATGGATCCCCAAAAGGGTATTTATATTATTTAATGGATATCAAACAAGGTGATCATATCTCTTCATCATGAGGATGAAAGCACTAGGAAGACTCATAAAGTCTCTAAGAGATGAAATAATATTAAATGGATCTAAGCGATAACTAAATAAACTATTTACTCTCATCTCCAATTTGTGGATGATATGCTACTTTTCACTCATAAATTTTCAAGAGGCTAGAGAAAAAGGGATATATTAAGTATCTACCAAAAATCATCAGGTCAATTAATAAATAAAAGAAAATATAGTGACCTATTTATCAATGGTTACCTTAATATTCAATCTTTCCTTAATATGATCTTAGGTTTTGAGAATGCATCTCTCCTAGATAACTATATAGGCATTTCAATATTTAAGGGTAATGGAAATAAGAATTTTTGGAACAAAATCACTAAAAATATATATGGAGGAAGCTAAGTGGTCAGAAAGGCAAACATTTTTCATATGTAGGATGTATAATTCTCATAAAGATAGTCTTGCAAGCTAAAACCATATATTAGTTCTCTCTCTTGAAAGACCCTTAGGAATTTTGAGTGAGATTACTAAAATTAAGAAAAAAATTGTATTAATGAATAGGGGATAAGTCCAAATTACCTCTTGTTTTATGGGATAAAATCTACAAACCAGTCGCACAAGGTGTTGTCAGAATAAGGAAACTTAAAAAGGTAAACCAGGCCCTAGTAGATAAACTAGTTTTGAGAATGGGATCAAATCCCTTAGCATGATAGAGTGGGTACTAATAAATAAATACCTTGAAAAAATGAACCCATAAATAATTTTCATATTGAAGGCACTCCCTCTTAGATAAAATATTTGGAATAGCATAAAGGAAGAAAGAGGGATTATTATGAAAGGTCTATTCCAACAAGTGTGAAATGGGGAAACAATAGACTTCTAGAGGGATAGGTGGATCACCCAAAATCCCATGAGATAGGAAAAAAGTTTAGAAAGAATTAGGAAATAAATTATAAGGTAATAAGATGTAATTTGAAAGAGTATTGCATCAAAATGTAGAGCAAGACCATAACATCTTCACTTTGACAACTTTCCAAAATGTATACGAAACACAAAATGAGCATAAAAGAATTTAAATGTCATCCTTCAAGGCTTTCAATTTCCTTAGAGCTCAAAAAAATAATCTTTGAATTGGAATAGAAAGGGAATAAGGGTATACATAATGAAATAAGAATATGAAGCTCAGATGAAAACTCATCCCATTGCCTTTGAAAAATGTTTATGGAATAGAATTTGGAGCTCAAAATCATGGCCAAAGTCAAAATATTTTTTTTGGTTGGGCATGCACAAGATGATTCTAATAGAAGAAATTTTTAAAAAGAAAGGCTTTCATGGACTATCATGATGTATTCTATGTTACAATAAAGAAGAGAGTGTCAAGTACCTTCTTCACCATAACTATACCTTGGGGATATGGACTCATTTTATAAAAAAATATAACATGAGTTGGACTTTGAATAAAAATCTTCCAAATCACCTTAGAGAATGAAATTTTAATAAAAATCTAAACATTTCAAAGTACATATGGGAAATATCACCAAGTCTTCTAACTTGGAAACTCTAGATTGAATAGAATGCTAGAACTTATAGAATAATAAGAGGTAAACCCCCTAGATAAAGTTTGGATGGAAATATAAGGTTTTATTATTCAAATTACCTCTCATCAAAGCAATTGAAAAGAAAGGAAGTTAGTTTGAACTAAGTTAAAATCCTCAAAAATTTGGGAATGGTCAAAAAGTTCTATGGATCTATGAAACTGAGAAACAAAAAGAAAAAAAAATGATAAAGGAAAAGTTTAAATGGTCACCTCTAAAATAGGGGTGGCTTAAAGTGATTTTTTTGGGAATCAAAACATAACCTAGGGGATTCATGTCTTGGGTTTGTTATAAGAGATCAAAAGGGTCAAGTGATAATATATAAAGTCATCTATATTAAAATTGACACATCAATTAACATAAAGGAAGATAAGGGCCTTATTCTAGGGATGAAGCTAAATTTGGAAGAAAACATAAATTACATCACTATAAAAATATATTCACTCATGGTCATTATATCCATGTATAAAAATGAAAACCTAAATTGGGGAATTAAATGGATAATTGAATAAATAAATAAAAATCAAAACTATTTTAAGGGAGTTAAATTAAATCATACACTAAAATAAGAAAATTGAGTTACAAATTAGTTGGTGAACCTTGGGATTCATTCCCATTAAAAAAATAATAAAGAAAACATGGAAACTATCTCCATGAATAAGGAGATGAAATATTTATAAGATATTTTAAAAAATGAATATATGGATTTGTAAAAGAGTCACCTAGGATTACACCAAAAAAGGAGGGTGAGGAAAGATTGGAAGGGAAATTCTCCATGCAACAAACATTATTAAGTTTCCTTTCTAGATTATTAAGTTTCACTATTAAAAAATAATGGTTAATTTCCTAATCAAATATCCCAAGACTTAGTAATTTTTAAAAACTGTCATTAAATAAAAAATGCATGCACCATGTATGTAATCTAAGTTTAAAAATATTATTTAGTGGGTAAAACTAAATGTAAAATTCATGTACATGGTTAAAAATAAAAAAATAAAAATTGCTTGTTATTTTTGTAAATCATGCATGGATTACCATGTGAAGGTGTGAGATTATAAATTTAGCTTGTTATGAAAGCTACCTTATTATTGTATTATAATGTGATTAATCTAGTATTTTTTGACATCAATAAAAAAATCAAACTAACACACACACACACACACACACACACACACACACACACACACACACACACACACACACACACACACACACACACACACACACACACACACACACACACACACACACAAACAAGGTGGTTTTTTATTCTCAAGTGTGATTTTTTTCTCTCCATATTTTTTAGAATGAGAGTTTCCCATTCAAAAAAATAATGATAATAGTATTCAAGATAGAAATGGAAATTAGGATTTTAATTTTCTGAATTAAAATTTCAATTTATCCCATGTTATTTTTGAGAATGGGAAACCACCCATTTTCAAGTGTGATACTCTTTATCTTAATTTTTCCATTTCTTTGTATATCTTTGTATGACTGGGGAAGATCAATCTACCCAATTTAAGTCGCCATGATTATAGGATTATAAGACATGTTATTTATTCAATGTAAGACTTAGATATATTAATTAAATTGATGGTATTAAATATTTTATTAATTTTAAGAAACATTGGGTCTAGTTGGCCATACCCAACAAAGAGATTATATTTATAAAAATTCAAATAAACTTGGAGAGAAGAGATGAGGAGTGGTTTGATGAGACATACTATCTTGAAATCTATCAAAATGACCTTTAGTTGTTTTATTATATATGAGGAGGAAAATGAGTGTTTTGGATCATTTTGAGAATGAAATTTATTTCTAATAATGTAATGGCTATTCAAGTGGAGTATATAAACAACACTAAGTGCACATGATATATTATCCAAATACAATTAGATGTGCCATTATATAAAAAATTGCCATTGTTCATTTAGAAAAACACTTAAAATATTCATGTTATTCCTATGGTTGAAAAATATAAATGTATAAAAATTGAGATTATAGTTTGGTGGAAAGAAGCTAAATTATTCAAAGTGGGATTATAATTGACTTTAAAATCTTTATTAATATATGTTTACATTTTATATCACCCATTATTTCAATATGGATAAACAATCAGGAAAAATATTTTTCATGCAAAATATTTTATCATGATAAGTAAGTAAACATTCGCCAAGCTAGAAAAAGTAATTTTAATTATCACAATTCCATGAGTTAAAGCCCATCTACAAGGGAGAAGACAACCTTTAATCAAGTTGAAAATAATTCAAAAAATGTGAATCTTCAACATCTCAGTAGATTTAGTTTTTTTATTCAAATAAAAATCATTTAATATTGGAGTTGAATGTTTCCATATAACACCATCCAAATACTAGTTTTGATCTCTTTATAAATCCAATGTCAATATACTATTTATTTTAATGTTTTTTAATCATGTGCCTCTTCAAGGGGATGTAATATTGATTCCCTTAAACATAATAATGGGTGATGTCTTGCATATAAAGTTTTCAAAATAAATTTAAGATGATGAGATTCACTTATACATTATTGACGACCAACAAGTATCAAAACTAATAAAATAATAGTGGAAAACTAAATATTTACTTATAATCATGAATAAAATATATATCTTATCTTATTCTATCTACCAAGGCCAAAACATAGTAAATAATTAATAGCTATAAATAAAAATATGAAAAAAATACATGTTAACACAAATTTTATTGACCATCTATAAAAATAAATATAATCATGTATCATAGAGAAAAGGTTGAAATGTGTTGGTAGTGGCCTTGAGAAGGCTAATAACTATAAATTACTTTAAATGATTATTTTAATTAAACTAATAATTAAAAAATTAAATACCTATATTCATAGTATACACATCCATTGAATCTTTCACCTTTGTTCTCATGTATGATACTCCTTTTCACCATGTGTTCGAGAATTGATGTCCACCCATTCTCATGTATAAATAATAATGCATCACACCTACTACATCACATTAATATTTTATTCATTATGAATCGATGGTAGGGTGTCACCATTTAAATATTCTCATGATTTGTATCACTATGACTTTATCTATTTTTGAATTTGAGGCTTTAGTTGATTTTGAAAATTTTGACTATTAACATGTATCAATCATGCATCCTCATTATCATAAATTCATGCAATTACAAAATTCTCATTTTGTTTAAAGTTGTCTTTTGAGGACTCATTAGATGCACTAAATTTGTAGTTATGATTTTATCTTCAAATATGTTGTCATGGTAATGTATTGAAATATTTCATAGTATGTTTTATCCTAGTTCGAAATCTTCTTCATTTTTTCCTTTATCATTTTGATTTAAATAGACACACATGGAAGTCTATAATTTTATCATAATCACAAATTCATGGAATGCCTCAAAAGTTCAAAATGTTCATAGCTTATAAATATATTAAATGCCTCAACTTTTATTTATTTTTATATTATTTCCAACATTTAATCATTATATTTTTCATGAACATGTGCTAAAATATTTGGTAATGTGTCCTAATTAAATTCTAAGTCCTCATCTTCTCAACATTTATTGCCTCTACCCAGAAAGGACCCACGAGGTCACCAATTTATAAAAGCACATATTATATTTTAAAGTAAAATGTGCATCCATTGACATGTTAACTCATGAATTTCATTTTATACTATAGTCAGGTCAATTTTTCATAATGTTGTGTATGTGGAATAATAAATAAAGTGTGAACCTTATGACTTATGATATGTGAAGATAGGCATGAATTCTCAAATTTCATTTTTTCTCTCTAATTTTTTGTGAATGGTTGACCACACATTCTCAAACATAATGATAATATTATTGTGCATACTTTAAATATTTATTTACATTAAAATAAAAATAAAAATTACACTTTTATGTGTACATATTTAGGCAAATAGACTTCCATGTTTTGATAAGGTCTTCAAAAAAATATCCTAGAGTTTTTGAAAAATAAAAACTGGACAACCTAAATGAAAATTTATTATTTTTATTTTTTCTCAATGACATGCATAAATAGATGCTATTTTTTTATATTTTTACACAAATGATGGGTTTGCACATTTTTATTAGTAGGAAGATGTGAATTATATTTTTCACACATTTTTTAAGATTTTTTACTTATGATATCTATAAAACTTGGTAAATGTTATATAATGTAATTACTCATGTGATTCAATGTAGTAAATGAAAGATTGAATGTCTACTTTGGAATAAATATAAGATGTGGGGAATACTCAAGAAGGCGAAGATTCATGTTTTGTTTGAAGTCTAAATGTATTTATCATTTGTAAATGGATATGTTATATCTATAAAATGGTTTTGGATGCAATATAAGTCTTTTAATTATAAATATTCACTATCATGTGCATTGAGTATGACTTCTTTGTGAACTATTAAATGCTCATTTTTATTTTTTTTATAATTGTCTTAAGTATACATATGGAAAATCATGTTTATTTATGAAGATATGTTTGATAATTTGTGTGTTATTTTTTGGAGATTTGTCAATGATTTCTCCAAGGTGACCAAGGATTTTGATGAGGTGTTATGTGTGTTAGAATGATAATGACAAAGTGTGCTTCAATGTGCCTCAGTGTTATTACATAGTTATTCATTGTTTGACTTGGATAAAAAGATGGTGGATGATAATAATGGTATGGACATGTTTTATAGACCCTATGGGATGTTATAAGTGCTTACAGTGCTTATGTAAGTGAACATAATTCATCATAACATTCATATGAATGTCTAAGCTCAAGTAGTCATCTTGACAAATAAAGCTGAGTAAGTAGTTTGATGACATAATATTTCACACATGTGAATGTTTAAATATTATATTGATATATGGGTTGATACAACTATGTGAGAAGATCATATGTTTAAAATTTTAGGTCTGGACATGGAGCAAAACAAAAGTTATTAAGGTGCAAAGTTGGCTTCTCAGATAGAGTTTACTAAGTTCCCATACTTATCCAAATTTGTGATATCAATGATATATGGTGAGGATTAAATCAGATCAAGGATTTAATGGTGAGAATTTAATTATAATAGATAAGGATCTAATGGAGCATGTGATCTTGTCAGATAGAAATCAATAGTGCACATGAAGTTAATCTATCAAAGGTTCTTGAGATTGCATGCTCTAACAACATGTGTCTCAATCTTGATGATTTGAAAAAAAATAAATGAAACACAGGTGATCATATAAATGGATATTGATAGAGAACATCAATTCAAATAGTTAATGTGCATAGAAGGCACATAGACCTGCCAAGTGACATGATCATAAAAGCACAAATCAATGCTCAACAATGAGCGATGCAAGGTAATGACTAGGAGAATTATAAGGACATTTACGATGTGTGTTTTTTAAATTTTTATAGGGAGAAAAATATTATTAAAAAGTGTCTTATGTTTACTATATACATAGTGATTGTTGGAATTTGAATATTCAAATTAAGAAAGGAAAAACCAGTATGTAGTGTTTGAGCCATAACTTTTGATATATGTAGAATTTGATGATCAAGTAAAAATAAATTTTATGAAGGAATTAAATGCACATAAAAAAATTATTATAATATTTACATATTAATATATTTTCATAAATTAGTCTCTAAATTTCACTATGTGTTTTACCATGGTCTGTAAGTGACCCGAGAAGGATAATTGAAGATCCTTTGATAGTGTCTTGATGTTTCAAAATGAAATAAATATTGGAGAGTGTTTTATAATAAATTAGACCATATATGTGTATATTTTATGTTTTACCAATCCATATTCAATGTGAAAAATTTCTTAGAAGTTCGATGTGTTTGTTGAAAGCATTAACAGATTGAGTGACCATGTTACAGGAGTGAGTTGAAGGTGTTTTGAGTAGAATTGAAGAATAAAATGAGTATGTATATGTTATATAAGTATTTAAGGATTATTATAAAATTATATTATGTCATTATATTCCCATTATCAGATATGGAGTGTCAAAATAATATAATTATATTTTGACTATGTATGACTAGTCTGAGTGGTCACTCTGAGAGAGTTGAATTGAGTGCTTAGAGCCTATGTTAAAGTGTCTAAATAACATGAAGGTGTATAATATGTCCTAAAAGGTTCATAAATGTGATATAATAATATTTATATGTGAAGGATTTGAGTTTTATCTTCAACATTTTGAGACTGTGTTTTCTGTGTATGAAGACCTGAAGAGTAAGGAAACATAATTGGTAGGTTCAAGTGTTGAGTTGGTGTTCCAGATGGAATGTACCCATGAGAGAGTGATAAAAGGTCTATTTGAGATATATTTTATGTTTTATAATCATTTTTAAATAATTAAGGTGGTCCAATTAGTCTCACATGTAACATTTGAGTATGAAGGCCTAATTATTATAAGTCTCACCAAGACCTAATGGTGGTTTAGGGATAATGAGGTATTGGTGGACCTAAGGAGTGTGTGTTTATTACATGTAACATGTATTTTAAGCATCTTGGATGACCAATATGGGTTATATGAAGAGATTGGTATAAATATAAGGCATAACTGGACTAATTGTGGTAGTTGTGAAAGTGTAGATTAAAGCAAAGGAGATAAAATTTGAAATAGAAGGTACCAGTAATTTAGTACTAAAAGATAGTAAATAGGATCAGTCATGATTTTTTCATCAATCTGATTTAGGAGGACACATAGGTCATTAGACCTAATGAGCCTAGAAGAGGTAGTTTGAGCGAGTTAGTCCTAGAGACAACTTGAGAGAGATTAGAGGTGAAGAGTATAAACATAGGTAGTCATCATCAGTTAAAGAGTAGTAAGAGGTTTTTAATATGATATATTCAAGTTATTTTATTGGGTTATTATTTTATTATGGGGTTAGTTCCTCCTTCTAAGATAAATCTTACTAAAGGTCTAGTTGTTGTGGGTGTTTAGCTAGATTGGGGCAGTAGTTCCTTGTGGGATTGGTGTCTCACTAAACTAAGGGATGGGTGTTCTTTGATTATTTGGTGTTGTTATAAATGTTGTATCTTTTTTTATAGGACTATAGTCCATAGTGGGTTTTATTCCCTAAGAGGGTTTACCATATATATCATGTGTTATGTGTTTGATCTTGCTTTATATTCCTTTTTCATTGTAATGGTTAATTTATATGCATCATGATTGTATGTACTGAATGTTTAAGAGTTGGGAATTAAATTGGATTATATTGCATCACTAATTCACCCCCCTCCATATCAGTGATTGTTCCTCTAACAATATTATACCTGTAATCAATTGTTAATAAATTTATGTATTTTATCACACCTTACATCTATATGAATTGTCCCAATACCTTAACATCTTGTGAGTCCTATTGTAACACATAAGACTAAAAAACATAGAATTTCATAATGAGGTACTCTAATATGTGTGTGAAATATACTTTATATCTTCTTATGCCTTTTATAATTGAAAGGATTAGTTAGGTAAAAATATTTAAATAGATAACATAGCTAAAAAGTGGTTTAAATAAGGTTCCAAAGGTTTATATAGGCATAAAAAGTAAATTGAAGAAAAAACACATCAGAACACTTGATTACATTGCATTAAACATACTTGGCATCATTGAATCTTGTCCACACATAATACAACGAACACTTACTAAACCAGTTGTAAGTAATACAACTTTAATAAATATTTCTCTTCTTGTAGGATATTTTGTCACATTGATTTCATATGATGATTCTAATGACCTTGATCAATACTTATTGACCTAAAAATAGAGTGGTAAGGAAAGGGTGTTAAGGTAGATGCTGACATGAAATGTGGGATTATAGGAGCATTGAATAATCCCACCAATCTAAATTCAATTGAGGCTAAAATAAATTAGTCAAATAAGGATATTTATAAAAATATATTTTTTATGACTTTGTAGTATATTACTACACTAAATTCAAATGCAGTAATTAAATATGTTGAGATGGAACAATAAGACTAATGGGGTCCCTAACAACACATCTTTCCCAAGATGGACACCTCCCTCTCCCCATTAACATTTTGGATCGATGACACCCTTACCTCAATATTAGCAAATGTGTTCAAGCATCACCACAACAACCCATTTTGGCACCATGTATATAGTAATGTCAAGTCATTTGTATACCTCAATCTCCTAGGAGGTAGTATGGAGGGTATTCTAATCATAAAAATATGAGGATCATCCAAAAGATATGAAGGTTATGATGGTGGATACCAAAGTATAATTCAATGAAATATACATTAGAGATAACCTATCACATATTATTTTTGTGGGGAGGAAAGACATGTCTTATAAATGTACCCCTATATCCCTCAATGGGAAAATTATTGTGCCTATTTTAGCATCATAGGACATAATAATACAGAGGGTTATCTAATGATGAAAAATTATAGGAAGGATAATTTGGTGTGTAATGTGAACATGTTAATCAATCACCTAAAGGAGTGACATTTAATCCATGTTATCACTTGAAACCAACATATGGAATATGGTGTTCCATATTTATATATACCTATAGAAATTATCATCTAGAATGTACGCGAGGACAAATTTCCAAATCTTGAAAGGGAGAATTTATTGATGAATGAATAGGCCTAGTTATTATAATATATCTAGAATTAATATACCACTGAAGGAGATACTAAGGCTACCAAGGCCTAAATGTATGGGAATATCATGTGAATATTGTATCATGAAGAATTAGTCATGATAAAAAATATTTCAAAACTAATAATTACCTTTCACAATGAAAATATTTATCAAAATAGCACAAATTCATTTTATAGTCTACTAGAATGTGTGAAAAGGGGCAGTAATTATTATAACACATAATATTTTATGTAAAGACTAAGGAGTTGTGGGATTTAGATGCAAGGATGAATATTAATAGGATATTGAATCCCTAATGTAATTTTTTATTTTGGGAGAACCATAAATATGACTCCTAAATCCACTTGGGAATCCATTATAAGCCCCACTCTAAGTCATATCCCTAGCACTTTGAGTTTGGTAGACTATGGTTGAGTCAAACCAATTAGAATACTCAAAGATGAGAAATAAAAGTAGGCAACCTAAGTTTGCATATGGTTTTTTAGTTGATTGATATGGATAATGGTGAAACTCACTACCCTATTCTAATTGATAATAAATGGCTCTATAATGGTCATATGAGCATCAATACAATGGATGGCTAAATAAAATCACATCAAGGTTATTGTTATAATTAATTTGAACAAGTCATAGATAAAACTAGATATACTACCAAAATAACATTATTATCCATATGCACATAAATCAAAGAGATGATTTAAATTTAGTACAAAGTCTAAGAGGAAATAATTTTAAACAATCCTTATATATCATATCTTTAAAAAGAAGCTTTAGTATACTAGATAATATATTTTTTATGGAGAAAAAAAGTTTAGATCTCTCAAACACTCCCTTGGTTCTATAAGATATGATATAAATAACCTTATGTGTGATCACCCACATAGTCATAGATTGAAAATTTTCTATAATTTGGGTGCAATATATTAGGATTATATTTAACCCATAGGGTAAGGTGAAGTATTATCAGGATCATATTGATTTTTTAGTCAAGATTAAGATATTGATATACTAAATTGGTTATAAGTTGATAATGAATTTTTACACATTCAAATTATGTTCATAATTGATAAGAATATTCATCATTACTTTGGTTCAAAATTTTTAATAAGCTTCCTCCATAGAATTTAAGATTATGTTCCTCTTATGTAGACACATGTAAGTGTACTCAATCATACACTAAAGGAAGTTGTAGCTAGTTAATGAGTTCATAAAAATAATGATCTTATGTGGGAAGATGCATGAGGTATTACATATTGTTCTTTGTTTTTCAAAAAATAGTCATAGTTTTAAGTATGACAATGTATTAAGATGCATGTTCATTCTTATGTTAGTGTGGAAATTTAAAAAAAAAAGAACATAGGTTTTGGATGCACATTTTTAAAGAAAATATAGACCCTCTACCAAATTCTTTGTCTATACATCAGGAGTATATATGGGAGACTAATACTTGGCCTCATAATCAATAGGATTTCATTCAAACTTTCTTATTTGAGGATAAATACCCATTGGTGTACATAGCCTTGTAAAATTTAAAATAATTATGTCATGGGAGAATATAGGATATACCTCATGTGAATAAATAGAATTTCCAATCTCATGCCAACACAAGCATTCATGATACCATGGAAAATTTGTTATTTATTTATAAATAAAATTCACTAATTTTAAATTGTTTCAATAGATTTGAAATAGTGAAAGTAACTCTACACATATGAAAAACTAAGGAACATGGATATAAAAGGATTGTTTTAACTTGAAATGATTATAAATTTTATAAATAATAATACTATAGATAAAACCAAAGAGGATCAACTATGAAATCTTAATATTATTGAGAAACTAGGCCAGAGGAAAGTATTAGGATCTATTAAGTCTAAAGTAAGGAAAATATTTCAAGAACTAGTGCCAAAAATAATGGAGAATATTAGTACAAAGGTAACATCAAATATGGATACATTGGATATTATTAGACATAATAACATTTTTTGTAGTTTGTTCAATTATTATGAGATTATTAAAATGTTTCTACAAAATATTTAATGAATTTAAGGGCATAGGTCCTTCATTGAGTTAAAAACATATCAAACTCAAATATTGTGCATGCCTAATTAAGAAACAACCATATAGGATAAATCCAAACATGAAAATGGAGCTAAAAGATTAAATTAACTATATAGTGAAGCTATAATTATTTATCTAATTGACAAATTATAATCTATAAGTCATATGGTAATACAACCAAAGAATAAAGGATAAATTTATATGTGTGGAGATTATCACATAGTAAATTATGCATTTGTAAATGATCCCTTCCCTATTCCCTTAATTAATCAGGTGCTTGAAGTTATCATAGAGTATGAGATCTACTCACTTATATATGGGTTCAATGAATATCACAAAATTATCATCACATATAAATATCAAATAAAGTTTACTTTTTTAATGAAGTGGGATTAATTTGCTTATAATGTAATGCCTTTTAGACTAAAAAATGCACCAATGATCTTCCCTAGAGCCATCGTTACTAATTTTAAGTATTTCATACATGATTTTATATAATTATATCTAGATGATTGGGTTTTTTAATCCTTATATAAGGAATAATTATCTATATTGTGACTAATGTTGGAAAGATGTGATGTTCTATGAATTGAATTTAATTAGAAAGTATGTCTATTTTCACATTGTTTGGTGCATGGATTGGACATGTGGTTTTTAGTTATGGTATTTTTGTTGATTAATAAAAATTAGTAATAGTATGGATGAAACCACCTACTCACCCTTCATAAGTTTGATCATTTCTATGTTATACTATATATTATCATAGTTTATTGAAGGCTACACATACATATAAAAACCTCTAGAAAATTTATTGTGTAAGACATGAAGTCTAAATGAAACCTAAAATTCTAGATGGATTTCACATAATTGAATTATAAATTAGTCAAAACCACAATTTAGGTCTTTAATTATTGGAACAATATGTTTCATGTCCATGTTGATGCATCTAGATAACTAGTCAAAATAGTTATAACATAACTAAGAGAATGAGTATTAGATCATATAATATATTTCACAAGGCATGAGCTATCTATAGATGATAAAAGAATGCTACAATATATTCATAAGCTTTAGTGATTTTCATAGAATTTTAAAATTTCTAACACTACTTTATGTCTATTACCTTTTCATTTTTCGTAGACCACCAAATAATGCAATACTTATGGAATAAATCATTGTTTAGAGGTAAAATATCAAGGTGGATAATGGTATTGTATGAATTTTAGTTTAATATTAATGTGAAATTAGGAAGGGACAATCTAGACTCATACCATATCATCTACATTCACACACATGAATAACTATAAGTCTTGTAATGTGAATCTCCAAGTGTATATTTATTCAAAGTAAATGTGATTATAGAGAAACTCAAAGACATTAAAATATTTATACATCAAGGAACATTTATTAAACACTATATAGACTATGATAATAAATAACTTGTCACATGTGCTTTGACTTTTACCATCATCACTGGAATTTTATACAATCTAAGATAAGATTATGCCCTTTGAAGAGTGGCATTAGAACAAGAAAGACCAAAACTATTAGAAAAGGCACATAAATGGGTTGTATGAGGACACTTAATAGGTGAATTTACTATAAGGTATATATAATAAAGTGGGATTTAGTGGTATACATTATTTTAGGATCCATAAAGAGTTGTGAAATGCTCCAATATCTATAAGCACATAGGGAAACCAAACTAGAGAGATGAAATTCCCTTGAATCTATTTTTGGATGATAAAATATTCAAATAATGGGGAATTAAAATTATGCTACCTATGAATCCTCCATATAAATGGTATAATTTAAGGTATATTATTGGTGTAATAATTCACTTTATTAAATGGTTTGAGCTAGTTAAGACTGTAAGTTGTAATGCTAAGGACATTACAAAATTAATGTATGGATATATTATACCAAGGCATGTGTGTGTCCACAAAATTTAATTGCTGACATGGGAATACACTTTTTGAATAATAATACTTACACATCAACATCATTGTTGTTCCCTAACACACACACCTCATTCTAAAATTCTAAATATGGGCTCAATATTTATTGGATATCTTTTTATCATATTCTAAAATAAAATTATATGACATATGAATTGAAAATCATGAACCCAATGAATTTATTTGGTGTTATAATTAATTCATATACATTTTTTGGTTTCCAACTATTTACTTAACACAATTTGTAAGGTTTCACTTTAATCATTTTGAATGGTTTTTTCAATGTTATAAGAGAATAAAAGTTGCACATTAAACATACTACATTTTTTATGTTTAATAGGATTTTTGCCTTTTTATGTCTTTAAATAGACTATTTCACACTTAGGTGTTCTTGGGACCATCCTAGAGCTCATCCTTTCTTGGAAATATTTTCATTGATGTCAAATAAACATTTAATGTTTAAAGGTGTTTTTAATGTTTATATCTTGGATAAAAGTGTGTTAATATTAATTAAATATTAATTAATATAATTTTGGTTGCATAAAGACAAAAGAGGGACCATGAGGAAGTCAAAGAGTCATCACTAAAGACAAAAGAGGAAAAATATGCATTTCTCCATGAAAGGTCACCTTGAGGAATACAAAAAATCATCACTAAAGACAAAAGAGGAAAAGGAGACATTTCTCCATGAAGGGTCACCTTAAGGAATTTGAAGAGTCACTAGGTAAAGACATAAAAAATTCAAAGGGTCATGCAACGGTGAATGCCAAAGGTCATTTGGAAAGCTATAAAAGGAGGCTTGGGAAGCCATTTTGTATTATGGAAGTGAATGATTTTATCTAGCTAAGAAGAGTAGAGGATATAAAAGAAAATAGAAGAGATATAGTATTGTGCTATCATTTGTTGAGAAAGCAGCATTGAGAGATAGTTGGTATTTTACACAAAAGAGGGGTTGGTGTTATTTCGGGTGGATGCTCATGAATAATTACTATGTTGGTTCTTAGTAAAGGGGTTGGTGTTCCTACAAGTTGGTGCTTGAAAAATTTGTATCTTGAGTTGGTGCTCATTTATATACTTGAGATTATTCTTTATGGTTTTTCCCACTTTGGATTTCCACATAAAATCTCTCTCTCTCTCTCTCTCTCTCTCTCTCTCTCTCTCTCTCTCTCTCTCTCTCTCTCTCTCTCTCTCTCTCTCTCTCTCTCTCTCTCTCTCTCTCTCTCTCTCTCTCTCTCTCTCTCTCTCTCTCTCTCTCATGTGGTGCATGTTGTTTATTTTATTTTTATTACATATCTTGAATGTATGATGAAGTGGTTAAAGTAAAATGAATTTGATTAAGTAAAAGATATGTCACATGCTTAACAATTGGTATTAAAGCAAGTTCCTTCAAAAAGGGTTTAATAGCTTGAAGGTAGATCAAGGAAAGTACAATGGCCAAGAAACTAAGGAAGGAGAATCAAAGGTTAAAATATGTGGTTGAGGATCTTAAGGAATAGGTGTGTATCTTGGATTCTAAGTTGGCTATAAATAAGATAAGATGTTTACTCAAGATCTTAAGAATCAATGAGAGGTTACAAATTCAAGTTTGAAATCAAGAAAAGAAGAGTGTAATCAGTTAAAGGTTGAGTTAGGTTATTCAAAGGATATTTATGAGAAGTTCATAATCAAGATTGAGAAAGATCATGAAATATCAGTCCAAGGTAAGAAGGATTAAATTTTTAAAGGCAAATTGAAGAAGCCAATTAGGTAGCCTAATGTTTTAAAGTTTTCAAATTATTTTCATGTCCATTATTTTGTTTTTCATCATGTTGGTCATAGGGTGAGAAATTTTATGAGGAGAAGCAATCATCCAAAGGGAGATCTCAATCACATTTAAGAAAAAGGTATGAGAAATGTTGTTTGTTTTTGTTGTCATAATGTTGTCCATATTACTAAATTATGTCCAAATAGAGTAAAGATATTTTCAAGGTATGTCAAAGGATACATAGCCCCTAGAAGGTATGAGAAGAGCCAAATTTAGGTTTGGAGACCTAAGATAGTAAAGGTTAAATAGGTTGAGTTTAAGAGTGAGAATAAATTTCCTACTATAGTGAATAAAGAATCAGATAGGAAGGATAGTGAAGAATCTCTTGTTACATTTGTTCATGAGAGTTGTAAAGATAAAATAGTTGTAAGAGTTGAGAAGATGAAAAAAATCATGAATGTTGAGGTTAGTAAGTTAGACATGATTAAATGGATTCTAAGAGAAATACACAAGAAAATCAAGGAAGTAATAGAGGGGATGTGGGAATCTCCTAAGATTTTGTTCTAGGACCTTTTGTGTGGGGTGTCTCTTATAGGATTCAAGGAGACAATTTTAAGAAAAATCGAAGCATGGTGGATGCTATTGGGTCTTGGCTATGTTGCACGATAAGAAGGTGAGTTGAAAAATTAATTTGTATATTAGTTGAGGGGGAGATAAGTGTAAGCTAAATGAAATAGGTATAAGGAATAGGTACAAAAACAAGTACATTGAATAGGTACAAGAATAGGTTCAAGAAATATGATGCTATAGTAAGGGGGAGTTACTATATATTTTTAGTTAGTTTAGTTTAGAGGTCTCAATTTTAGGTTGGCATGTGTAGTACATATTTTTAGAATTGGTGACAGTTTTAGGTTGCCATCAAAGAAAAAGGGGGTTTTTGTTGGAAATATTTTCATTGATGGAAAATTACCGTTTAATGTCTAAAGGTTTTTTTCATATTTATATCTTGGTTAAAGTGTGTTAATATTAATTAAATATTAACAAATATATTTTTGCTTGCATAAATACAAAAGAGGGCCCATGAGGAAGTCAAAGATTCATCACTAAATACAAAATAGGAAAAAAGTGAATTTCTCCATGAAAGATCACCTTGAGGAATCCAAAGAGTCATCAATAAAGACAAAAGAGGAAAAGGATGCATTTATCCATGAAGGGTCACCTTAAGGAATTTGAAGAATCACTAGGTAAAGACAAAAAAAATTCAAAGGGTCATGCAAGGGTGAATGCCAAAGGTCATTTGTAAAGTTATAAAAGGAGGTTTGGGAAGCCATTTTGTATTATGGAAGTGAATGATTTTATCTAGCTAAGAAGAGAAGAGAAAAGAAGAAAAAAGATAAGATATATAGTATTGTGCTATCATTTGTTGAAAATGTAAAATTAAGATATAGTTGGTGTTTTATACACAAAAGGGGTTGGTGCTCCTGTGGGTGAGTAATCATGAATCATTGTTATTTTAGCACTCAGTATAGGGGTTGGTTCTCCTATAAGTTAGTGCTCAATTATATACTTGAGATTATTCTTTATGGTTTTTCCCCACTTTGGGTTTCCGTGTAAAATCCTCTCTCTCTCTCTCTCTCTCATGTGGTGCATGTTATTTATTTTAGTTTTATTACATATCTTGAATGTATGATTAAGTGGTTAAAGAAAAAGTAATTTGATTAAGTAAAATATGTATCCCATGCTTAACATCCTTACCATGTAACATTTTTCCATTCACTTAGATCTAAAGTTAAAAGTGCAAGTTCATATGGAGGTAATGTCATCATAAATATTTAAATGGATATTCCCAAGAAAGTGGATCCTTGAGATCCATCCACATACCACCATCCCAGTTGATTGAAGGTGATGTAAACACAAATATTTCTAAGAATAGTCTTAGATAAAAGGATCATGAGAGTCATCCATGTGTCATTATCCTAACCAAATAGAGGTGATGTCAACACAAAGATTTTTATGGATAGTCCTAGGAATGTAGACCCCTAAGAGTCATCCATGTGTCACCATCACAACTACTTAGAGGTGATGTCAACATAAACATTTGTATGGATAGTCTTAGGCAATAGAATCATTGAGATCCATACACATGATACCATCCTACTAATTTTGAAACCCTTTATCTATGCACATGGTATGAATCCTAACCATTAGACAAATCATCAAGATCCTACCACTTATCACCATCCAACTAGCTTGCAACTAGAAGAATAAATTTCAACAAACCTCAACATAAATACAAGTGAAATAGTGACATGCCTACATGTGTCCTTCAAATCCAAAAATGAGAATAATAGGGACACAAATTCTAAGTCTAAAAGAGTGTAAATTATATATCTATCATATTATGATGACTAATAATCTAAGAATAGGTGTAAAATTCCATGGGATAATAAAAGTCATGAAATTCAATTGTTGTAGGGGTGGGGAATCCAAGAACAAACACACCTGTTCTGATTCCACCTGTTAGGATCTTGCTCCTCAGAAAGAGCACAGTATGATTACCAAATATAAGCAATTAAATATGCGGAAATAACGAGAAACACAAGTAACTAGAATTCACCAATAGCACAGAGTATGAGAGACAATACACTATCTTGTATTAACACTTTATAGAAAAGAATACAATAAAGATCCGCCACACTCTTCCACCTTAAAGAGGTTTCCCACGCCTCAAGTGTACAGTAATTCTTCTTCACAACACTCTTCTACACAAAAAAAGGTCCCAACAACCAAGTCACACACAGAATTGGTGTTCACCTCTCCAACCAGTCAGTAATAACCCTGCCGGTACACCAAGCACTCTATAGCACTTCAAGTTGATCTCCCAT
Organism: Torreya grandis; assembly: GCA_037957365.1. Classification (NCBI taxonomy): domain Eukaryota; kingdom Viridiplantae; phylum Streptophyta; class Pinopsida; order Cupressales; family Taxaceae; genus Torreya; species Torreya grandis. Next base: position 1,586,733 of record JARHVA010003469.1, on the reverse strand, counting down.
GAACCTGAAACCTACAATTCAACAGACCAAACTTACATGTAGATCCCCTATGAGCTTGCAACAACCTGCAACTCAATGATCTTACAACTAGAAGGAACTCTTCCTTTCTATCTCATACTTATACAATACATGCCAATGGGTCTATAAATAGATCCCTAACTTAAACAATAACTTAGACTCTTAATTTAGACAATTATCTTTGCAGCTCAAGACTCTAACTGGTCTTAACATGCAAACTCTTTATTCACTTAACTAACTATTCGTGCAATGAACAATTCTGGAACACACAGGTGACTGACGTCGGTCCCTGCTTGCCTAGTTCTGCCAACGTCGGTCGACTTCCTGCCATCATCGGTGGCCTTCTACACTGGTCACGACCGATGTCAGTCCTGCTACTGATGCCGGTGCTCCTGGATCTCAGCAACCTTCTGTTCTTACTATTTGCAAAGAGTTGAAGCTTTTAGCTCCACAACCTAACAATCTCCCACTTGGAGATAAATAGCTGCAACCTGTACTTGTACCTGTACTCTGTCTAGTTTGTTCCCTTGGCTTTGTATCCCTCCTCAAGATCACTCTTGAAGACAAACCACCACAAATCCTGTAGTGCAAAACCTATCATCCAAATTACCTGCCACATCCGCATCTACAACCATGTAGATAAGAACTTGACCCTGCATAGCATGTGCACCTGCTACTGGTCCCACTGAACTGCCCTTCAGTATTACTTTCTTGGATTGACTCCAAACTTGTGACAACTCCCACTGCTTGGGAAAACTTAGGTTTAGTACATACCATGCACTTAACCTCATTATGTGAATCAAGACACCTGTTCTGTGAACTGTCTAACCATCGGCGTGCTAACCGGTCTCACACAATCATCCTGAAACAAAGTCAACAAGACCTCCATGTCTCTAGAACACACTCATGCCAAAGAATCTTGCTGCTCCCAGATTCTCCATGACACACACCTGAACTAGCTTTACCTTTAGTTCAGCAATACCTGTATATGTAACCCTGTAACAAGCACATCATACAGAAATAGGATAATGTAGCTAATATTATCCAACCTAGTAAAGAGAAACACAATGATCAAACCTCCATTGCCCTGTAGTGAATACAAGACCATATACCCTGATCTTCCATATCACGTATCCATTTTCGCTCTTCTTCATCCTGAACATCCATTCATCTCTCAGTGCTTACTTCCAGCTGGCAACTCTACCCAAAACACTTGTTTGGTTCTCCTCCAAGAGATCACATCCTCATCCATGCCAAGCTCCCACTATTTCCTAGATTTACCTGTTCTACTTCTTTAACAACTTCCTGGTTCTATACCATAAGTGAGCAACAAGTAGTGTAAATAAGGGAAATGATGAATTTAAGAACTTACTTATGCCTTCAGTCCTCCATATGGGTGCTTGAGACTCCATGACAGTTGGCTGTCCACCCAAAATTCGTCTCAGTGACCAATGCCGGTCACATCTCAGTCTGCAGCCGACTAATGTCAGTTCCCTGGGACTGCCACCTTGCTGACGTTGGTTTCCCCTAGCCGACGCCGGTTGTTATCTACCACGAGTCACCGACGTCGGGCTGCACATAGCTGACGTCGGTCCCTGTCTGGACACCGATGCCAGTTTTCCTGCCGACGTCGGTCTCTGTGTTTTTCTAGTGAGACCTGACTTTTTCCCGCGAGCTCCTTTTGGATCAAACCCTTGTCCAAATCACCCTTGCTCTGCTCATAAATCCTCTACATCTTGTGCTAAACTCTATCCGTCACCTTTTCCTTGAAAACCAAGGCTTTCCTGTTCTTGTCACTAACATCAGATTCCTCAAGAAACGTCCCCTTCTTCTTCTACCTACAGAAACCATGATCCATGCCTTCTAAGTCCAAAAGCATACTCTTTGACTCAAGAACAAGCATCTCCTTCTTATCTATGTGACCAAGCCTATTAAGCCACATCTCTGAATCTATAGCTGAAGTAGATAACCCAGAAAGAGAATCAGTAATACAAGTAGATAGATAAAGCGTACCTACTTTCTTACCTCTAACTACAATAAGTGTACCCTTGGTAACCTTCCAAGAGTCCGCTATGAGAGTTATTGTGCAACCCTCATCACCCAAACTTCTAACAGAAATCAAATTCCACTTCAGAACTGGGACATGCATGACCTCCTTTAACACCCATGTGTCACCTGTCTGCAATTTCAGCTTCACTTTTCCTTTGCCAACAATCTGACAAGGCTTACCATCCCCTACACAAATTTCTCCAAAGTGTCCCTGGACATACTCATGAAAAAAATTCCCTATGTGGGGATGCATGAAAAGAGGCACCAGAATCTAAGACCCAAGATTCTACTTTATCCAAAGAACATACCAGAGCATCCTGTGCAATGTAATCCATAACATCTGCTTCTTCTCCATGTCCTTCATGCTGATATTCACCCGATCTGAAATCTCTCTTTAAGTGCCCTTGCTTTCCACATTTCCAGCAGGTTATTCTGCCATACCTGGACTTGGATCTTCTGCCTATCTTCGACCTTGATCTCCCATGCTCTATCTTCTCTCTTGGCCTTCCTCTGCCTTCAACACTCAAAGCATCTCGTGATGATTCACCTGTGCTTTTCCTGCGTATCTCTTCATTCAATATCACACTCATAACATCATCCACTTTTAAGACTTTTGAAGGAGACACAGTATTAGAAACTACCATTACCAAACCTTCCCAACTTTCAGGTAATGAACACAAGATTAAGAGAGCTCTAATTTCATCATCAAATACAATATTGACTAAACTTAACTGGTTTACCAAACCATGGAAATCACTAAGATGGCTATGAACAGATCCACCTTCCAATATTTGCAAATTAAATAAACGCTTCATAAGAAATACCTTATTAGAAGCTGAGGGTTTTTCATATAAATTTGCCAAAGATTCCATCAACTCCACCATTGTCTTACACTGTGATAAGCTGGAAATCACAGATGATGCAAGACTCAATCTAATAGATCCCAGAGCCTTCCGATCAAGAACCTCCCATTCTTCATCCTTCATATCCGAGGGTTTGCTATTAACCCCACCCAACGGTAAGTACAAATCTTTCTGATACAGATAGTCCTCAATCTGCATCCTCCATAATTGGTAGTTCTTGCCATTAAACTTTTCCATTCATAGCTTACTATCTTTTGCCATTGCTCAACTCCCACTCAAACAGAAACCCTGTGAGTAACCTGTAATCAAAACACACTACCCAGACCTAAACCAATCTGTTAGTATCCCAACCAAAATCTTGGATACCAGTTGTAGGGGTGGGGAATCCAAGAACAAACACACCTATTCTGATTCCACCTATTAAGACCTTGCTCCTCAGAAAGAGCACAGTATGATTACCAAATATAAGTAATTAAATATGTGGAAATAACCAGAAACACAAGTAACTAGAATTCACCAATAGCACAGAGTATGAGAGACAATACACTATCTTGTATTAACACTTTACAGAAAAGAATACAATAAAGAGCTGCCACACTCTTCCACCTTACAGAGGTTTCCCACGCCTCAAGTGTACAGTAATTCTTCTTCACAACACTCTCCTATACAAAAAGTGGTCCCAACAACCAACTCACACACAGAATTGGTGTTCACCTCTCCAACCAGTCAGTAATAACCCTGCCGGTACACCAAGCACTCTATAGCACTTCAAGTTGATCTCCCATGAACCTGCAACCTACAATTCAACAAACCAAACTTACATGTAGATCCCCTATGAGCTTGCAACAACCTGCAACTCAATGATCTTACAACTAGAAGGAACTCTTCCTTTCTATCTCATACTTATACAATACATGCCAATGGGTCTATAAATAGATCCCTAACTTAAACAATAACTTAGACTCTTAATTTAGACAATTATCCTTGCAGCTCAAGACTCTAACTGGTCTTAACATGCAAACTCTTCATTCACTTAACTAACTGTCTGTGCAACGAACAGTTCTGGAACACACAGGTGATCGATGCCGGTCCCTGCTTGCCTAGTTCTGCCAACGTCAGCCGACTTCCTATCGTCGCCGGTGGCCTTCTGCACTGGTCACAATCGATGTCGATCCTGCTGCCGATGCTAGTGCTCCTAGATCTTAGCAACCTTCTATTCTTACTGTTTGCAAAGAGTTGAAGCTTTTAGCTCCATAACCTAACATCCTTCAAATCCAAAAATGAGAATAATAGGGACACAAATTCTAAGTCTAAAAGAGTGTAAATTATATATCTATCATATTATGATGACTAATAATCTAAGAATAGGTGGAAAATTCCATGGGATAATTAAAGTCATGAAATTCAATTTTATAAAATTCAAATTAAAGGCTAGATTACAAAATATTCATGAGAAAAATCACTTGTAAACCATAGATTCAATGACTTATGATTCTCACATTCTAGTTCCCTCTATATACTCAATTATAGGTCCAAATAAATACAATAACATAGCATTAAATTGTGTATTCTTGAACCATGAAGCTCAAACATTATTTAAATATTTGGGATGGGCTCAAATTTATTCAAACCTTACAAAGTAGAAGATTAACTTTCCATTTTCATGTAGAGATACAAGGATGAATTTTTATAAATAAAATAATTTGGCCTCCACAACACAACAACCAAACTAAAATTAATGCCCTACATTGACCTACTATATGATTTATTCCTAAATGGAAAGGTTACAATTTAGATATTTCACTTTAGAATTACCAAAAAACAAATTTCATATATAAATATAAATTATTATGAGAGGTATTATATGCTTACCATACCATAAATGACATACAAGTAGTACATGGTTAATTCATGGATCCTTTCCAATAATGTCATTATCAACTCGGAGGGATGGGCTAGAAACCCAAGAAAATTAGTCCAAGGCCCTACCTATACCATTACCATTAAAACCTTCATACTATGGGTGAAAATTGTTATGGCCCTTTTGAATAGGATATATGGTTTCTAAACCATTAATTAATTTAATGAGATATGGGTCCCTTTGTTGGACATGATTCTAAATTCTAACAAGATTATAGCCCTTAGATAAATTATCATCTCCAATTTGATTTTAATAATCACAAATCTTGAAAGTTCACTAGTTGGTAGCTTTTATATGATGTATTAGGTGGTGGAAACTTTCATTGTAAATACACACATGTCATATGGTGAGCCCTATAAAACATTAACTATGTACCCTAAGAATAAAATATGTGAAGAATTAAATATCCTCTATGTGCATTCATTTAGGAACAATATGAAAAAGATAATTGAGACCTTTTATTCTATGGTATATCATGCCATATTTGGTAAGAATGTAACAAGGTTGTCATATATTATAAAAAATACCATTCAAAAGATGAGAAACCACTTGTCTTACCTCAAATGCACAATGATCAAAATTGAAGGCACAAAAGCACACCATTTGTACTTACCAAGGATTGTGCTAGATAATTTTACTGAGTAATAAATTATTTCTCAGTTATTTTATAGTGTTAATATTAATTTAAGAAAGGTAAGCAAAGTATATATCCATATGTCCCTTATTACAATTTATGGAGTATAATATACAAGATGGGAACACCTCTAATTTATTGGGAAAATCATGACACACTATGGTTTCAAATGGGGAAATTTTAGATTCTAGGACCTAATTTTTTTTTAAGAGAGCGCATTAGGAAATATGAAATGAAAATAAGGATCCACTGTGGGAATTAGGCTTATGACCATGGAAACATATTCATGAATGCCAAAGATGATTTTGAAGTTATTATATGTTGGAAACATAGTGACTAAGAGGGGGTGAATCAGTATCTTAAAAAAATTCTTTAATTCTTCCTTAGCATACATTAACCTCACGTCAACATATACATCAAGCAATGCATAAGTAATCAACCATACAAACATGAAACAAGATTACATAAGACAACATATATGTGGGAAAACCTTAAGGGGAATAAATCCCATTGATATTTGTGAATGTAATATAGTCCTATAAGTAACAATATCATAATTTAGTGAAGCACCAACTCCACATGGAGCACAAACCCCAAATAGCTAAGCATCAACCTAGCTAGGCTTTAACAAGCACCAACTTGTAAGGGGGTACCAACCCCCTAAATAACTTAGCAAAAAATCAGCCACCTAAAACTATTGATCACCTATATAACACATTATTTAGCACACAATAGATGATTATCACCTTATTTAGCTCTTCTCTCTCTTCTATCCCTCTCAAATTGTCTTCTAGGCTTCTTCATTCAACTAGCCCTCTTCTTGACTTGATTAAGTCATATGACCTTGATTTTAATACACATAACCTCTATAAAATATTCATCATATTTTATATATAAAATTTATATTGTCTACAATACCTCCTTATACTTACCATTGTGTTCATACACTTACACTCTACATTTCAAATAGGCCTAAAATTACCTTGTACATATACTATTCTTTATTCATATGCCACTTGGTTGGATAATTTCCCTTAACCTCTTAGGTCATCCATGTAATATGTCTTATGACATTTTATAAACATTATTCAAATGGATATTTAGTCCATTTTTTTCTATCGTAACTCTATTAGACCTCATTTCACTTTCAGGTCTCATGGAGACCTAATTCCTTTAGGTCTACTTTAGGACATGTTACACTTTGCCTTTCTTGGAACACTTTAAACATCCAAAAAGGGTAGAAAAATATCATATAACAATAAAATAAACCATCACTAGTTATTTTTAGGCTCAATAAGACATTTTACAATAAATTACTACTTGAAACCCTTCATTAGTACTCAGTCCTATTAGGCCTATGTACACCAAAATTATGGCTTTCAATACTAAGGTTCAAACTCACTTAAGCCACTCAAACATGATAAAAAAATTACATATATAGAGTCTATATGACCTGAATATCATCAAAATATTATATAAACACTTAAACGTATGTAAAAAAGACTTAAACTCATCTCTTCAGTATGCTCACTCAGAATTAGCACGACTGTCAAAAGCCAATCATAAAACCACTTGATATAAAAGTGAAAGGACACTTCAAATGTTCCTAAATACATTAAAAATATTAAATAAAATATTTATAATAAACTCAATCATAAAAACCATAAGATCTAATGCCAAACATTTGTCTTGCAAACTAATCTTCTAACCTTATCTCACACAGTCTTGCATGAACTAGACAAGCCATTTTGACTTCAAATTTTCAACCTCTTACACTAAATTCAAACCTTTAAAAAAATATATAAAAAAATTTAAGACAAAAAAACAACACCATATGCATTATACATTTCAACTAAGGGCATAGAGCCTCAAACTCATCATTTTAACTTGCTTATTCATAACTGTCAGTTTTCCTCTAAGACTAGTCATGGTGACTCAAACATACAACGTTTGTATAAACATATTCAATGACTTATAATTAATGCATATGAACCTATTATATCTCCACACCATACTTAAATATAATCAACATATGGTCTAGTGGAAATTATTGGTATTACAGATCAATTTGTTAACCTCACTATACACATAGCTCACTAAGTTAGACAAGTCATTTTAGCTTCATCATTTTCATCACTATATCTGATTTAAAATATATCTACCAATAATGAATTAGATATAACAATCTAAAAAATAACTCCATGCACTAGGTTTCATCACACTATCATGATAACACATTCTTATTCATCTTTTCACTACTGCCTAGATTTTTCGGTATTTGCACCATTTAGCCTATTAGTGATTAGCTAACATAGATGAATAGTTTAGCACACTTTAGGTATATAACCCATCCATAAAACTTTATGGTCATTATAAATGAGTCTTAAGCTTAATCCTCCATCTATTTTCATACTTTGACTTGGTCAAATATAACTGTTATAGAAAATCTCTAAGAAAATAACACTTTTTTATAGGGTTTACTCACATACCTAACAACTCAATCACACATAGAGGTGTCTGGGAGAGTTTAATACAACCTCAAATAGCTTAAATGATCATATAAATCAATTTTGGGCACTTTTATCAACATATTTAACACTAGGTCATTATTAGGGTTTAAACCTATTTCCATTATTAATAATCATTTATAAATCATATCCCCTCAATACAAAATCAAATGCATATAATGTTGAGCTCCATCTACCATGAATATATTATATTCCCATGCAAAGGTTTTATGGGCTAATGATCATAATAAAATCCTTCTTGGGTTGATAACCCTTCATTTTGAGCACTTGAGAGACCTCAAACTATTGTTTTATGAGTTGTCCTTCAAATAATTACCTCAAAATGTATGAACAAACTTGAAACAACATACATCACCTTTGAAAATGATTTAATAATCTCAAACACTCTAAAATTTGATCATGACCTCTCATTAGGCCACATTTTCTCTCTTTGCTCTTCAGACCTTAACTTGAAAACCGCATTAGGTCTTAAAAATGACCTTCATGCCTCTTTCATTGCATTCTCCACGTCACTCACATACTCAATAAACCTATCTCATTATTAATACCTTCCATGCATCCTTCACATACCTTGACAATAGATCTTGATACCTCATTAAGCTAGGTAAGATCTAGAAGTGGTTTAGGTGTAGACTTGATCTGAAGGTCTAACCCCTATAGTCTCATCTTAGAATTCTCATGAGTGATCCAATGCCTCACATACATGCTCAATCAACCTTATACAACCACACATTATTTTTTTTACTCATCTCACCAATCCATCATACTCATATATTTTCATAAGGTCTCTTCATGCTATGACTAGTACCATGACTTGGCTTCTCAAGCACTTGAAACTTGACAACTAACCTTAAAACACTTATGAAAGTATCTAAACTTTAATTACATAATCACATAATTTAAAACAACCTCTCACAATATTTTTCTCACTTACTTCACCAAAATTCAATATGCACACCTTTTCATAAGGTTTAGACTATTCTTCTCAAGACATATTATACTCAAGAACTAGTACTCAAACATGCTTACCTCAATGTTATTGAAAAAGAATGCCCTTTAGACATTAATCTCACATCACCAAAACAATATATTTGTGATCAACATTCTATGATGACCTCATGTAGACCTATATCTTCATAACCATGCTTTAATTATCACTTGACCATAATACTTCTTTGTGACAACACGAAGAACTTCAAGTTGACTTGAAACTTGAAGTCAACATTGACATCAACCAATAGAAGAGACATTAGTTTCCTTCAAATTCTCTCTTATCATATGGATTATTTGTCACATCAAACACACAAGCTCATACCTTAAAGACCACTCACCATGCATCTTTATCAACTACATCTTGACATCAAGACATAAACCTTGCCATTAATGACAACACTTCTTAAAAAAATCCCCTTTTATCATTGATTGTAAACATACTACAACCTAGTCATTCTCATCTCCCCAATCTGGTTAATCTCACTTATTAAAATTTCTCCCCCTTTGAAATTAATGACAAAGGGTCATACATACTAAAAATTATGCAACCACACTTTCTCCCTCTTTGACAATTACTCTTAGAAACTTAAAAATTAACTCAGAGATGCCAAGATCCCCCTTAGACCAAGCATAGTATTCAAATGAACTTTAATCCTCAAGATTACTTAGTAATCTACCAAACTCTTGATATCTACTGATGAAATAGTAACTCCTCATTTGTCTCTTCTATTATTGTCAATCAATTACACTTTAAGCTTATGAAAAACTTGAATATCTCTAAGTATCCATCATGATTCTACTAAATAAAGAGTGTCTCCATAAATCCTAATGGAATAACCCTTTCCATAGGGCACTAAAACAACACAAACTTGGGAGATTCCTAGATTGCTATTTTCTCACAAGATTGGATATCCTTTAGGATCCTTTTAGGGTTGATTAGTCTCTTTGGCTTGACCTCTTAATAATTCATGCGGTCAATAATCTAAACTAATAATGAATATTATTGACTTGATTTCACATCTGAAGTATGATATACCATAGATAATAGTTCACTTGGGCTTGTGGACTGATCATTAATGACCTTTACTCTCTTTGGTTTCCATACATTCATTTTCCTTCTCTCTTGCATTCTAGGGGATTCAAACCTCTTATTTTGACTTGATGGAATTATAACTCTATTATGATAGAATATTGTAATGTGTCCCACATTATGAAATATATATCAAACAACATCATTCATACTTATTGACTGATGATTCATTTTATGAACTTATGAATATTAAGTTTTATAGCATCTTCTACACTCTCTTACTCTATGACCAAATTTATTGCATGCAAAATAGTAACCATTCAATTAATTAACATACCTCATATCATTAGGCTATCTAATTGGTCTCTTATGTTTACCTTCTTATCTTTATTAGACTTCTCCTTGACTTGAGATGCCTCTTTTTGGTCTTATTTGAAACTAAGACCTATCTTATCACTTGAAGACTTCTGACTACTCAAGATATTATATAGAGCATCAGTACTCTTTTTAAAATTCATAAATATCTTCAACTTGCTAGATGCTTGATCTAATTCAGATTTCAAGGATTATATTTTAGTTCCATACTTGGTGAATTCTTCCTCTTTAGCCTTTAGGCTTGCAATGACTATCTCCATTTGTACTTTAATCTGATTGATGATATCATCATACTATTTGGATGTGTTACTTAGTCTCTCCTCAAACAAACCAATTTTATCTTCATAATCCCTAACTAATGACTTCAATTTATAATTCTTCCTTATTTTAAACGTCAACTCCTCTCAATAACTCACCATTTATTACTCAAGGTTCACTTTAACCTCTTCTTCTTCTAATTCTTCATCATCTATAAGTCCTTTCCATTTTTATAATCCTTCATTATCTAATTCTATATTCATGAATAATGTCTCATTTGTGTCATGCTCATTACTATCATCATCACTATCATATGTACTTCTGTCACTTACATCAAATAATCTATTATATTTTTTGGTACAAAACTTTTCTTATTCTTGAATGAACCTTTATTTCCTTCATACTTCTTAAAATATTTCTTATTTTTTCTAGGTTTATAGATATTTTTATCATCATGATGTTCATTATGTTCTTAATCATGCTCAATTTTATCCTTGTTAGGACACTTGGATGCATAGTGAGAAATATTACCATAGTTAAAGCATTTGAATGGTAGATTACCCTTTTACTTACCATATACAAACCTCAATTTCCTACCAAACATGGCTATTAGTTCATTATCATCAATATCTATACATACCTCATTCTTGACCTTCTTGAATTTTAACTTATTTTCAACTTTGAATGTTATTTATTTCTTGAGAGATATTCCTTAATTTGTTCTCATTTCATAGGTAGTCAAGATGCCATGAATCCCATTCATCTCAAACTTTTCAAAACCTCACATATCTTTTACTACATACACCTTAGGATAAAACTTAGGAGATAGTGATCTCAACACCTTTTGAACAACTGTAGATGCTTTCACTTCTTTTCCTAATCCTCTAATGACATTGATCACTTCATTAACCCTTAACATGTAGGATATAATACTCTCAATTTATTTAATACTAAAACTTTCAAAATCCCTTCATAATTTATCCATCCTCACTTTGGTGTCTCCTTCATAGATAAACTTCAACTTGTCCCCTATCACCTTGGCTGACTCATAGTACATCACCTTCACAAACTCTATCTTAGATAAGCCACATAGAATGGCATTCCTTTCCTTAGAATTGTTCTCACTTTCCTTCTTGTATGTTGAATTAGTTGTTGGTGTAGGAGGTAGAGTGTATCCATCCACAACTAACTACCATATGTCGTGTCCCATTGAATAATAGAGCCTTGTTGATAGAGAAACCCCCTAGAACTTGACGACTATCCATCTTTGCCTTTAAGATCTCTTTTAGGCTGTAAGGCATGATTCAAAGGACTAAACTCTAATAATAAATGTTTTAAAAATAATTACTAAGAGTGTGGGGTGAATAATTATATTACAAAATTACTTTTAATTCCTCCTTAACATACATGAACCATCACATCAACATATATATCAATCAATTCATAAACAATCAACTATACAAGCATGAAATAAGATTACAAAAGACAACATATATGTGGGAAACCTTAAAATGGAAGAAAATCCACTAATCCATATAAATTAAATATATTCCTATAATTCAAAAGATCAAAATTTATTGAATCACCAACTCCACATAGAGCACCAACCCTAACTAGCTAAGGACCAACCTAGCTAGGCTTTATCAAGCACCAAATTGCAAGGATGAATTGACCCCCTAGATGAATCAACACCAAATCATCCACATAATAAATTTTATCACCTTCATAATACCTTATTTCTCACACAATATATGATAATCACCTTCTTTATCTCTTCTATCTCTTTTACCCCTCTCAAATTGTCTTTTAGGCTTCTTCGCTCAACTATCCCTCTTCTTAACTTGATTGGGTCATATGACCTTGATTTTAATATAACCTATATTAAATATTCATAATAGTTTGTATATACTCTTAATATAGTATAAATTACCTCCTTCTACTTACCAATGTTCTATTCCATTCACTTACACTCTACATTTCAAATAGGCCTAAAACTACCTTGTATATATACTATTCCTTGCTCATATGCCACTTAGTCAGATAATAACCTTTAACCTCTTAGGTGGAGAATGGAATAGGTATTATTAAATATTATAAACATTTTTAAAACTGATATTGAGTCCCTTTTGGTCTATCATAACTCTATTAGACCTCATTTCACTTTTAGGTCTCATGGAGACCTGATTCCATTAAGTCTACTTTAGGACATATTACACTTTGCCTCTCTTGGAACATTTTAAAACTCTAAAAACCATAGTAAAATATCATATAAAAATAAAATAAACAAAAAATAATGTATTTTAGTCTCAATAAGACATTTTGAAATAAATCACTACTTGAAACCCTTCATTAGTACTCAGTCCTCTTAGGCCTATATACACCAAAAATCTACCTTTCAATACTATGGCTCAAAATCACTTAATCAAATCAAAAAAAAAATAAAAAAATTAAATATATAAATTATATATTACCTCAAGGTCATCATCATATTATTTAAACACTTCAACTTAGGGAAAAAAAGGCTTAAACTCATCTCTTCAGTATGCTCACTTTAAACTGGTATGAATGTCAAAAGCTAGTAATGAAACAAATTGATATCCAACACCTGAAAGGAAAATTTAAATGTTCATAAATATATTAAAAATATTATATAACATATTAAAAACAGCCTTAATCATAAAAACCACAATCTCTAATATCAAACATTTGTTTTACAGACTAATCTTCTAACATTATCTCACATAGTCTTGCATGAACCAGACAAGCCATTTTGAATTCAAATTTTCTACTTATTAAAATAAATTTAAATATTTAAAAAAAAATTAATGGGAATTTTAATTCAAAAAAAAAAACACCATATAAATTATATGTTTAAAATTAGGGCATATATCCTAAAACTCATCATTGCAACATGCTTACTTAGAATTACCATTTTTTCTTAAAGACTAGTCATGGTGACTCAAAATTTTGAAAACTATATAGACATATTAAAAAAATTATGATGAATTTATATGATCCTATGACACATATAAACCATATTAAAATATAAAAATCATATGGTTTAGTGGAAACTATTGGTCTTACAAACTAATTTTTTGACCTCGCTATACACAGACCTCATTGAGTCAGACAAATCATTTTGGCTTCATCATTTTCATAACTATATATGATTTACAAGATACATAAAAATAATAAAAAGAAAATAAAATTCACAAAAACATCTTTATGCACTAGGTTTCATCACTTTATCATGATAACATAATCTTATTCATCTTCTCACTATGGCTTGGGTTTTTTCACTATTTGCATCATTTGGCCTATTAGCGATTAGATAATTTGGATGATTATTTTATCAAAATTTATGGATATAACATATAAATAATCATTCATATAATCTAAACATGATAACATAATCTTATTCATCTTCTCACTATGGCTTGGGTTTTTTCACTATTTGCATCATTTGGCCTATTAGCGATTAGATAATTTGGATGACTATTTTATCAAAATTTATGGATATAACATATAAATAATCATTCATATAATCTAAACATGATTTAAAGATTCATCTTCCATCTATTTTCAAACTTTGACTTAGTTAACTCTGACTGCTACATCAAATCTCTACGAAATTAGCACTTTCTTATAGGGTCTACTCACACACCTAACAACAAAATCACACTTATATGTACATGTGAAATTTTAATTCATCATAAAATATCTTATTTTATCATATCAATCCATTCTAGGTTGTTTTGATCAACATATTAAACATTGGGTCCTTTTTAGGGTTCTAAGAGGGTTTAAACATGTTTCCATTCTTAGCAATCATTCATAAAGTATAGCCCCTCAATCCAAAAATGAATGCATAAAATTTTGATTTGGGACCCTTACCCATATAAAATTAATGTTTTTTATTCCAATTCAAATGTTTGATGAGTTAATGTGCACAAGAAAATCCTTCTTGGGTTGAGAACACTTCATTTTGAGCACTCTAGAGACCTCAAAACAATGTTTCATGCCTTATCCTTCAAACTATGATCCATAAATACATGAAAACAATTGAAAAAACATAATTCACCTCTGATAACTCTTTCATAATCTCAAACATTCTAAAATTTTATCATGACCTCTCATTAGGAACCATTTTATCTCTTTGCTCTCTAGACCTTAACCTGCAAACCACATTAGGTCTTAAAATTGACCTTCATTCCTCTTTACATGCACTCTCCACATAAATAAAATACTTAATAAAAATTTATCATTCTTAATCACTACCATACATCCTTCACATGCCTTGACAATAGATCATGATACTTCATTAGCCAAGTAGGGTCTAGAAGTGGTCTAGGTGTAAACCTGGTCTAAAGGTCTTACCCCTATAGGCTTACCCTAAGAATCTCATGAGTGATAAAATGAATCACATACATGATAAATAAACCTTATACAACCACACATACTTGTGTGTACTCATCTCACCAATCCATCATAATCATATCTTGTCATAAAGTCTCTTCATGTTATGACTAGAGCCATGACTAGGCTTCTCAAGCACTTGAAACTTGAAAATTAAAATTAAAACACTTATAAAAGTATATAAACATTACTTAAATGATCACATAATTCCAAAAAACCTATCATAATATTTTTATCACTTACTTCACCAAACTTCACTATGCACACCTTTTCACAAGGTCTAGACTAGGCTTCTTAAGACATATTATCCTCAAGAACTAGTACTCAAACATTCTTACCTTAATGATACTAAACAAGAAAACACTTTATATAGAACTCTCACACCAATAAAATAATTTATTTATGATCAGAATTCTCTCATGACCTCATGTATATTTAGAGCCTCATAACCATACTTCAATGCTCACTTGACCATAATATCTCTTTGTGACAACACTAACAACTTCAAACTGACCTTAAACTTGACATACACCAATATAAGAGAAATTAATTGCCTTCGAATTCTCTATTGTCACATGGATTCCTTGTCACATCAAACACACAAGATTATACTTAAGGACCACTCACCATGCATCTTTACTAGTTACACTTTAACATCAATGACAACACTTCTCAACTCTATAAGGATGCACAAGGCCAACATGTATATTATTATGAATCAAAATATCCATTAGGATAATACCATCACTAGAGAGGATGCCAAGAGCATTGATAAATAAGAATGGTTTTGTAAACTTGTCCGTAGACCTCCTCTTTAGGTAGACGAAGAGATGTAGAGACAAACAAGCCCATTTGGGGAAGATTGTACTAAAAAATAATTTGGTGTCACTAAAAGATCCATTTCTCATACAATTTTTTTAAATTTTCCATAATGCATAATTTAAGAGGACAGACCTATAGTTTATAGTACATGAGTTGGACTATTATCCATGTTGCCTCTACCTCCACTCATAAAACATAGTAAGTGAGTCTTATTTCCTTCTTGTCTAATGTTTATATTGATTATCCTCCCTTGTATCCACAATTATTTATACCTCCATATACTAGGAAACTATCCTCATCACCTATGTGACTATACCATCAATGAAAATGCCTCAGTCTCTAGGGCATTCATCATAACCACATATCATTCCACCAATGGTGACTACCCTTACTGATCTATTACCATCTACCACCACCATAATTCATTCATCTTCCACTCCACCTTCTACTGGCCCAACTTGTATGGTTGCAAAAATAATAATTACATATGCAATGAAGCCTAATACCCCTCTTATTTCACACCAAAAGGTGGAAGTGAAAGAGAAACATGCAAAAGACCAGAAGGATAGGGATGATAAGATAAGAGGTACACAAAGGTTAGACCTCATCATAATTTATGATAGTGAAGAACAAGATAAAATATTGAAACTAAGGATGAATGGATGTCAAGACCTAATATTAAAAAATCATGGTCAATCAATGAGAACAAAATTAGATTAAGAAGATGAATGGTTTACTAAAGGGAGTACTTAATCAGGTGGAACTAACTCATTATCAAATAAATAATAATAAATGGAGAAAAAATCAAAACCAAAATTATATATATTCATGCAGGAAGTAGCATCAACCACACCTCTAATCTCTCCACCTAAGGTCACTAAACTAACAACTATAACTATTTCTCCTTAGTTGTAAGTCTTCCAAGTCCTTGTTCTTTATCCACTTTTTTAGTTTATGTAAATACAACTAGTGTGGTAGATTATTTACATTCTTTGTATTATTTTTTTCAAATAAACCAGCCCTAAGATGTAGCTACATTACCAAATTTTCCTATTGTAGCCCAACATACTACTTTATATCTTATGGTGACTACTACTATGAATTATAGGGTCAATTATACTTCTATTTATGATTATTTATAAAACTTATTAAGTACCCTAATGATTTATTCATTTTTTAGTGTAACAAATCCTTGATCACCAATCCCAAGCAAAGGGGTACATTTTGAAAATTTAGTGTCTACCTCTATTTTTTATCCACAAATAACCCTTTCTAGGCCATCTACACAAATATAAATGTATATTGACCATGTTACATGAACATATATAATTATAGTTATAGTTCAAAGACTAGTAGGGAAAACTAAATACATGATAGATACACCCATCCAAAAATAGGTTATTATTTAGAGGAAATAAATACCTCCATTTCCTATATTATGGACATCTTCCCCCATGGCTATGATTCTTCCTAGGTAATCCCCTTTAACTAATCTTATGGGGTAATAAAATTAGATATAAAAATAAGTTGCACTTAATGTTCTTTCATGGATTAGGTAACTATATTAAGGGTAAAAATTAAGTAGGAAAGAACTTGTAATAACTAAGTAGCCCAAAATCAAGTTTCATTTTGATAGAAAAAATAACACTATGATTAATTTCAAGAGGAAAATTATGGTTGTAGAGGGGAAATAAATAGAGCTAGAATAGAGAGAAGACAACTTATATCTAACTAAGATAAGGATTGGGAGTCCTTTAGACCTGAATAGGTATAGAAAAGACCCTTACAATTTTGTAGATACTAAAGGAAGGGTTACAAAGGAAATTTTCTAAATTTTTTATCAAGTTTATAGGACACCAAAAAAGACTAAAATACAAGATTTTAAATAAAATTTGGACAACTTACAGGGAGTTGTTAGGATGTTGTATGATACAATTTAGTTAATAAGGTCTGCAAATGACACATCACAACCCAAATAGGGGGACATATTATAGATATTTAATTAAATAAAGGAAATTTATGGTAAGCTTCCCTTTTTTATCCAAGCTAACAAGAATAAAAAATACTACCAATTGAATTTAATAACAACATCTGAGGTTAGATGGGTCCATAGCTGCATTATAGGTAAGAGATATAGCTTATTCAAGTGGCATCAAGAGATGTGTACTCTAGTTCAATAATTTATTAGTCAAGAGAGAGAGGAAATGTCCATTTTTAAATATCTAAGAGTTATTTAGGTAGGAACCATTCATGGCCAATTGGTTTCTAAGCCTCTTTTCTAAAAAATTCTCATAGTTGCAACTGATAGCTTTCAAGCTAAGATTGAAGTTATAATCTATAGGAAAAATGATGTAATTATGTAATTAGTCAATTTTTCTAGGGACCACATTATTAGATACAAGATAATGAATGTAGGATTCAAATTTGCATAATTTTTACACCAAAAGTTGGTAAAGAAGCTTCCATAATTATTAAAGATGCCAATGCTTGATTTTGAGACCATTGACATTGACTTCTAAGCAAGTTGTTCATTATATCTATAGATGGAAATGTCCAAACAAACAACTTCATTATTAGGGATATTTATCCACCTCTTCAGAGAACTTAGTCTCCTAGATATACACTAGTGAAGAAATAGATTGGGCCTACTTAAGTATCACTCCTAGTTTCTCTGGCTACAACTACAATGACTACTATAGTTCCTCTAGTTATCACTTTTACATCTTATTTGGTTAATGATGCCATATTATCACCCATATATATTTAACTATGTGCTTGCATGTTTTTTTTAAAAATTTATATTTTTTGTTCCAAATTTATGTTGTATATATATATTATATTTTTATTAGTGAAATTCTATTATGGGTTGACTATTGTACATGCATCCTTTTACATGAGATTTAGATACAATTCTTATTTTCTTAAATGTATTTTTAGACTTCCCTTGAGATATGAGTCCTTCCCTATCCCAAGATATTTATAATTGTATCTCCAAGTCCTAAAGGGAGGAGAATTTTGGATGTTAAGATTAATAGGAAATTCTAATAAGTTCTAAAATTTTGTTCTTGATGTGTAAAATATTATTTTTCTCCAACTTGTGGATTGTGTAAGTTATATCATTCTATTTTCTTATACTTTTTGTTTTATATGAGTTATATCTTTTATATATAGTTGTTCATATTAAGTGATAACTAATCTGAATATGTTTGCCATATATATCATAATCCCCCTTGTGGATGTGCTATTGTAGTATAAAAAATGTGGTAATCTTTTATTTTATGTGTTTAAGTATATTATATGTTCGTTACCTTATAATATTAATTATGTTTGATTGTTGGTGTGCTATAGTAGCCTACAATAAATATTGGTATGTGATTTCTTATCTAACCCCTAGTTCAAGTTCTAGTATTTAAATGTTTCATCTAGTGTGGTCCACAAGCCTCCTTTTCTTCCCTACCTTTCCCTATTTTTTGATTGTATTTTTAATTCCTACCCACCTTAGTTAGTTTATAACCAAAATAAATCCACCCATCTCAATTATATTTATATTCTTCCATATCTGATCCATTTATGGTAAACAAACTACGTTACTTACTACTATTCCACCAATATATTGTTTACAAAACTGAATACCCTATAATTCATGCTTTAGAGTGCATAATTTTCACAAATCCTAGAACATTAGAGGATACCTTATAAAATTTTAATGTGGTATGAATAAAACCCACATATAAGTTGGTTCTAGAAAGAGGGATTGAACCTACACCTATATTTTATTTGAAAATAATCACTTGAGTTGCACTAGAAGCACCCAAAATATTAACAAGGTTAACCTCAAACACTAACTTATTGTTCTTATCTTTGTAAATAAATGGAAAATTGGGTTTGATAAAGGAGTCAGGAGATAACCCCAAGTTCAATAATTATCTCCAAAAAGACAACCCTATCTTTGATTACTCCCAATGGTTCATTTTTAGCTTCATCATTAGCCTCAAATCTAAGCTCTAGTTTAGGATATAACTTGGCTAACTAGTTATACCATGAATGTTGTTGGAGTTGTCCATGATCTACTAGAAACCTTGAAAAATATTTGCCTTCTTTTTCTCCCTTGAGAGGAAGGACTACATAAGAACATATCAAGGCCTTCAAAACTACTTTATGAATCTTTAATGTAACCCATGAAGACATGGCATATAAAACATTTCCATTCACATTAATAGATGCATCCTATGACTAGTTTTTCACTATCCCAAAAGGTTCCATTAGCTCTAGGGAAGAGTGTTAAAACACCTTTTTGGAAAAATTTATATAGGTCACTAGTGCAAGTGTTGTTTATCAACACTTTTTAATCTTGACGAGAGAGATAAATGAGCCAATATAAGCCTTCAGTTATACATTCAAAAATATGTATAATAGGCTTGAGGCTGCTTATACACCAAATGAGACATTGACCCTAAATATGTACAATAATCCTTTAGACCTAGTGACTATTGTCTTTATATGTAGAGATGTTGGAATTGATATATTACCTTTGGCTTATGTCGAAGCTATCAAAATAGAAAAATAATTAAATACTCAAATGAAATGTTTGGCCCCATTTAGTCTTGGCCTTTTTTATATTTTAGTCTAATTCAAAATATAAACTAGAATATTGTGGCCCAAAACCATAACTAAATGTATAATCAATTAAGTTTAACCTCGGCTCTACCCAATCAACATCTCAACTTCTTGAATAATTTTGTGCCTAACCAAAATAACCTTAATAAATCATTAATAAAAGTCAATACTACTATATCACATGGTACTAACTTTTATTCCACAAAAATAAAATTGGAATCAATGTAAAGGATGGTTCAAAAATTGAGAAATGAGTTTCTAAACATGCATGAACACATGTGTAATACTAGAGGATAAAATACCAATAAGATCTTTAGAATATAGAGTTATAATAGACCTTTCAATTGGTCTAGGAATAATATAGAATAGAATATACCTAATAAGATGTTATAAATCAACATCATGGAAGTAACCCTTCTAAACTAGGAAAAAGATAAAAATACTAGATATAAATTATCAAACATGATAAATACATACTCTAACAACCCCCGCCCCCCCCCCTCCCCCCCCCCCGCCCCCCCCCCCCCCCCCCGCCCATGCCAAATGAAGCTAGGGGATAACAATAGCCAAAAAATATATAGTGGCATATCCACAATATGAGTCCTAGAAACTAGGCCTAATAAGGTACTAATGTAAAATATATATCCATAAAATGAAGGAATATGTCTTCATGAATACCCCCAAGGATAAATTATAAAACCCAAATCATGACACACAACTCAAGGAAATGAGGTGATGCAAAAATATTCATGAAGATGTTGGCAAACTACTACTAAGTTAGAATGTACTCCAAACTAAGAATTCCATCATGAATGTAATAAAAAATGAAGTGAATATGGACCTAAATGTTCTTAGTCTATTGATGCTCAACTAAGTTTTGAGATATGTGAATTATACTCTAGTTATCACAATAAACTATAGTAGGTTAATCTTACATGAATCCAAACTTTATCAATAATTGACAAAGCTAGAGAACCTACTAGCTCATTATAACTACTACCCTGTGTCTATCCTTTGTAGATGAAATTGTAATATCTTGTTTCTTATTACATGCCTAAGAAATAGATGAATAATCAAGACAAAATATATATCCAAAATTGGAATTATATCATCAAGATAACCTACCCAATCTAAATTAGTGTACCCAACCAACTAAGTAGAACCCTTGGTGTAGTGTAATCTAAAATAGGTAGTGCCTCACAAATATCATAAAATCCTCTTGGCATCCTACGACTTACTATCATGAGGAATATGTGTAAAATTATATATAAACACAAATATAAAATAAATGTTAAAGTGAGTATGGTTCAAATACATAAGATTCCGAACCATCTACCTGTAAAATGTAGGACAATAAAGAGTAGTGAAGGTAGAAGTGAGAGTGACTCTAGACTTAAAAGGAAAGGAACTTGGCTTACAATTATTCATGCCAAAATGCTAAAGAATATTGAACATGTATTTATTTTGACTCAAATTAATCCTTAAATCTAACTAAGAAATATGCAAACCAAGGAAATAGTGTAAAAGACCAAGATCTATCATATCAAACTACACTAAAAATGCATGTTGAATAGCTTGAATCTAAGAAGAGGAGTTGTATGTCAGAAAAAACTCATCAATATAAAAAACCATTATAAAAACTTCTTTCCCAACATATTATATATATATATATATATATATATATATATATATATATATATATAAACATGTTGGGAAAGAAATTGTTATAATGGTTATTATGAGAAGATGGATCAGAGTGGTAATGAACAAATCTAGTAGAGAGAAGAAAATAATCCATCTTATCATACTAATATTGAGGGGCCTATTTGAGATATTAAAGCGACTTCCTAAGTCAAAAAACAAGAGAAAAATCATGAACAAACCCATCAATATATTTCATATATATTTCCTCTTATAAATATCCATGTAAGAAGGCAATCTTAATATCCATTTGATACACTAGTGAACCCTTTGATTCAGGAAGATAAGGTACAAGGTGAACATAATCCATCTTGTAAATGGGCATAAAGTCTCAAAATAATCAATACTTTCAATTTACAAAAACCCTTTCATAACAAGACATGACTTATACCTATCAATGGACCCATCATTTGCATATGTGGTGTGTTATACCCACTTTTACCTAACTAAATTTATTCCCTTAGGAAGAGATACAAAATCCTAAGTATGATTATTCATCAAAGAAGAATACTCATCTATCATCGCATCATCCTACTCATCTATACAATGAGATTGTGAAAAATATTGTAGATCCATAGAGAATGCTTGACATAAAATTCTAGTACCTGTAGAATGTGCATGATAATGTCAAGTGGGTGGAAGATCTTGTATAAAAGGTGTTGCCACAAAAATTATAGTGTATACCCACAATAGTATAGTAGTAAAATTAGTGTGAATATGATCCTTAACCTCTATAAGCTCCTTAGGTACCTCCTTAATTAGTTCCTTAAATAATGAATCCTCAAGAAAAGGGGAGGAATCAACAAAATAATAAGAATAAGTAATGGAACAAGATGAATATTCATGAGAAGTGAAACATTCATCAAAATGTACATGTTTTCAAAAAAGAACATCATGAGAATTAGGGTCCAAAAGGTGATAATCTCTCATGTCCTCATAATACCCTATAAAGTTCAAGGGATTGTTCTTCTTATCCAATGCTTTACTTTTATTTATTGGTATAAATACCCAAGCATGGATTGTAAAGACTCTAAAAAATAATATATCAAGGTTGGTTGGAGACCAAGCCTCCTCCAAATTCAAATGCTCAAGTGCTCTATGTGGTGTGCAATTTTGAATGTAATTCACATAATTAACTTCTTCTACCTAATAGATGGAAGGTAAATCCTATGAATGCATCATGTAATTAGACTTCTCATTAAAAGTTTGGTTCTTACATTTTTATAATCCATTATATTATGGAGTATGTGGAACATAATGTTAGTGAACAATACCATGAGCTACCAAAAAATCAAAGAACTCTCAACTAAATTACTCCCCCCTCATTATCAGTACAAATCTTCTTGATGAAACTAGAATATTATTTATCAACTAACTCCTTAAATACTTTTAAGTGTGAAAAACCATCACTCTCGTACTTGAGAAAATAAACCCAAGTACATCTCAATAAATTATCAATAAAAGTAAGTGCATACTTAATTCCTTTGAAAGAAGGATTATAAAAGACCATCAAATCACTATGCATAAGCTCAAATGGTGAAGAATCTCTCTTGCACATATCATTAAAAAATAGATCTTGGTGTTTTTTCCCTATTACAAATCTAGGGAAAAATCCATCAAGACAAGAAACTATAGGAAAATCATCTACCATATTATGAGGGATCAAAACTTTCAAGTATCTATAATTAAGATGGTTGAATCTCTCATGCCAATTCCTACTCTTAGAATCCACATGAGAAAATAAACACATACTTAGAGGATAAGTATCATAAAAACTCTCAAAGTAATATATTCAACTATGATCAGTAAAACCCTATGAAATAAGTGTATGAGGCTCTAACAAAGCTCGAACTTCAGCCCCCTATGGTGTGAAAGTCACTATTTTGTCTAGACTAGAATGGCAAATCTAATAAAATAAAAGTATATTAGTGGTCATATCAAGAACATATATTAAATCATTTATTTCACCACCATCAATATGCATGTCACCATTTTCCTTAATATAAATAAAGGAAGAATATCCAACCTAAATTTTAGAAGTAGAAATCAAACCAAGAGATACAAAGGACTCCTTAGAAGAAGTCATGAGGTGAGAAGCAGTAGAATCTATAACCCAACTATCAAAAATAGGTGACTAAGATTGTATACACATAATATTTTCAAACTTTTATTACTTATTTACACTTTTTATCTTGCAAGAACCTATCGATTCTTAATCTCTCTGAGTGTATGCCTTAAGCTACACTAAGAAAGGGGTGGGTAGACCATTGGTGCTTAGTATTATTTTTGTCCCTTTTTCCACTTTCCATCTACACACTTGTATCCTAAAACCATTTATCCTAATATTATTCCTCTTATTTTTACCCATTCCAAACATTTGTCACATCTTTATCATCTTGTTCCTTGCCTTATCCCCATTTTGACAATTGGTTGTACTAGGTTAACTAAATCAACCCTGTATAGTTTTTATCCTTTTATTACTATACAAGGTCGAACTTGTACTATTTTTGAGTATTTTTCACTTTGGATATTATTATCCCTTGGCCAACATAGCTTGGGACCTAGTGAATTATCTCTCAAAAATATATAGGGTCAATTGGGTTGACCCTGTACAACTGACATATTTGAAAGGATTTGGGGTAAGATCCACCTATATATACAAGGTCATTTCCAAAAATTTGAGAATAGAGAAGTGAATAATAATAAATGTGAATGAACATTTTCTTATTAACCATTCTACTTGAGGAATAAATTTTAGGGTTCCATACTTTCTTTGGAGATATGGATCTTATCTTATGTATAAGTCTTTTGCATACATAGATAGGTTGTGTAGCCTAGAGCCGATTTATCTTTGTTATATTTACATACCACAACAATCTCTTGAAAAGCACCCTAGCGAAGGGAGAGATTGAGTCTTAGTGGGTTCATATTCAAAGGTAAGTATTCTTAACTTTATTTTTCCTTTATAAGAGTAGATGGATAATGTAGTTGTGTTTATTTTCCTTGCATTAGGATTCTATAGACATTGATGTTAGTATATGTATTCTCTACATGTTTAGTTTAGTTTTTCTTGTTTCTAACTACCACTTTGTGACACAAGATTTGGTGAGCACCATATTATATTTATTTTCTTGTTATTAAAATAAGTGAAATATCAAAACCTAAGATCCCCATAGGGTTATTGCATGATTATGTTAGTTTAAAGGATTTGGAACCCTCCTTAGAATAGTTTATTATGATAAGTGATCCCCAATTTGGGTCTAGTATATCCCCATCATGGTCACACTCCCACTTAGAAAATGTATTCCTAATTATAAGTGTAGGTATGATCTATCTTCTCCAAGCCAAGATTTATTTATAGACATGACTCATTTCTGATTGCATATACAGATCTCCTAATAACATTAGGTTTTTTATCATGCTCATAGGATGGTGATGGATTGGAGATATAAATCTTGTGTTTTTTTATATCATACTCCAAGGATTGGATTCCATTAAAACATCTAAATTATTCATAACTAGTCTCCCCACAAAAGGAGCATGAAAGGTTAGATTTATTCTTGGATTTGGAAGATGATTTGGGTTTATATGTGTTTTTTTTGGGTTGAGAAGCACTTTTATATGGAGGAGTGTTCTTGGACTTACTCTTTGATTCTCCCTTGATCTTAATATGTGATGCTACTAATGATTTTTAAGAGGTGGAAGACTTAAGGTGAGATAATTTGGATTCTTCCCTAGTAAGTCTTTCACAAAACAACTCTAAATTAGGAATTATGAATTTGACATTTAAGGCATCCATGCTAGATAAAAAGGTAGAAATAAATATTTGGAATGGACCCTTCAACTTGGATAGAATCAGATACACACACTCCTCATCTTTATTATCTTGTACACTCCCATTCAATTGAGTCAACAAGTGCTTAAACTTAGTGAGATAGTCTAAAATAGATAGAAAGTATTCAATATTGAGTGAAGTAAGATCCCATTCAATCTATATGGATCTCATGTGATCTACTTTCCCAATTAAACCCTTTAGTTTAGACCACATTTTGAATGGAGTGTCACACCCATCCAAATGAAACAATAAACTATAACTCACATAAGTCCTTATCAAACCCATACAATCATCAAATTTACATTGGTGCTAAAAATTTTCATATTTTATTATGAACTGTGCTTGATTTTCATTCATTAAGGACCACAATATTTTGTGTTTAATGATTTTTTCCATTCTAGGTCTTCATGTATGGTAATTATGTTTAGTCAAAGGCTCACATTGATCTAAACCAGAAGTATAAGCCATGTTAGTGAATTACCAAAGACTAAAAAAAATGCAAAGGGATGCATAAATTAGTAGTGAGACAACCCCACAAAATATTATATTGAGCCCCCCCCCCCCACCAGATTTTGGCACTTTATAAAAGTAGTCCATTTTTACAAATTAATGACACCAATGGATAGAGAATTGAAAACCATACACTTTTGAAAAAATTGAACTCAAACATAACTTATGGTTTAAAAAATATAGGCTATATGAATTACCATAAATGGCTCAAATTAAATTAAAAAAATACACTAAAAGTTGATTTTTATGACCAAATTAGAAAATAACCTAGCCTTCTAACCATTTTTTGGAACCAAAATTATATCATAGACATCCTTAATATGACAAAAGTGAAAAATAACCAACTAGGTGACCTTTGTGAGATTTTAGTCAAAACTAACTTCCTCTTAAGGAAAAAAATATAGCTTAATAAGAAAATGAAATGAAAAACTATTTTTAAGAGGAAAAAGGTGAATTACTATTATTAGTTGTTGATCAAGTATCTTAACCCTAGGTAGGTGATCCAAGAATAGTAGTCTTTAATCTCATACCTCCACTCTCAAAGAAGATGATGCCAAAGAGGATATGAAACATAGGTTTAGAACCAACTACAATGCACCTCCAACCAATATAGATCAAATAAATTCCTTAGATATCTCCTAGAAATAACCAAGGTAGATCTGTAAACAAGGAGAAAAAGAAAATAAAACATTACAACTAGATCTTCGGTTATTCAAGAAAAATAAAAGATGGTATAAAAGGGATGCCATGCTAGATATATTATGCCAAATCTGGAAAAAAAAAAACCAATGTTGATATTTTGATGTCCATGCAAACCTTCTTTCCTCTATGCAGACCTTATTTCCTCCACTCTATCATTATACCTTCTATATACCAAAACAATCTCACCTAAATGTAGTCTTATTCTAACATAGTGGAAAACATGAAAAAGTAATGGGAAAAGATAATTTTGGTAGATGTTCTAATGTAATAGCCTTCAAGGTGTTCCAATGTAGCTAAAAATCAAGACACCACCCATAAATTATTTTTCCTTCAAAATCAAAACAACTAAACACCTTCCAATGAACTTGATGTAAAAAAATAATGTAGTCTAGAAGAAAAGGATGCCACTCATCTTGGAATCTCTCATGTATGTCATAAAAAGGTCAAAGTTTCTCTGACTCAACCATGTAAATCTCTAATGTCTACCATAAATGTAGGAGTGGAATGGTGTTTGGATAAAAAGGACATATATTTAGGATAACAATAAAATCTCCATGCAAGTAAAAAAATATGCCTCCTTCCAATGCCAAGTAGTTGACAATAGACTTTTAACTCTAAGGATATTTTCTATGCAATTCTCCACTTACTGTAAAATCTAAGAGGAATGCAGACCAAAGAGGCAATCCTCTAATGTTCCACATTGAATTTATCTGTGTAAAGATAAATATAAGTCTAATAAAGTAAATATAATTATCTAAAAAAATATAGCAAACATCCATATGGTTGCAATACTTCAAGGCTATGGTACCATTTTAGGAATGAGAAAGCATTCCAACAACCCACGAATCTGAAGTGTTCACAATAATAGCATCATAAGAAGGCTAAAAATATGATATGTAAACAAAAGGAAAATCATGTTATTCAAAATAAGACATGTTATTAAGAAGGAGAGTTCTTACATAAGTATGTAATTCAAAATAAGAAACTATCCTAACTAACAAATGTGGGATAAATATTCACATCGGAAAAAACTATGAAAAAGGCAAAAATCTTATACAGAACCTAGAGAGCATGAAAAATACATATTAAAACCTAAGAAAAATTATAATCTAAGGAGAATATATCATGTTACTACTTAAAGACCTATAAATAATAATACTACTACTACTCCAATTTCTTAGGCCAACAACAACACCTCCTCCTAATAGAGATGAGTAGTTGAAGAGTGAAAAACCACAAAGTGGGGTAGGGTACAACATTGTTGAGGAAATGAAGAATATCAAGGCTAATATCATGTTGTAAATTGGTTCATATTACCAAAATAAGATATATTTTTCTCAAATCCATAACAAAGAGATCCTATACATTGGACAAATCCAAAGTTGTGCATGCAAATATGATGGTATTTAAATATAAACCTAAACTACTATTATTTTTGCTAATTATTTGAGTGTTCATATTGAATGTACATAGTTTCCTAGTTGACTTAGGTGCCTTATTAAATGTGATGCCAATAGTTGTGTGTAAGAAGTTGAGTTTGACTCTGGATAAGTCAATGAGGGTGGTCCTACAACTAGACAAATCTTTTATCCCATGTGTTTGATAATAAAAAAATGTGCACATTTAGTTGGCATTTGAACCACATTTGAAATAAACCATTGACATAATGATTTTTAACATTATATAATATTATGCTATATTATTTAGTATTCATTGGTCTAAGACACTGAACGGGTATATGGCCACCAATGTTTTGCACATGTGGTTACCCTATAAAAGAGTGTTAAACTAGATTTAGGTGGATAGAAAAATAAAGATGAAATGTTTGACTATAGATTATAACACCACTAATGATAAATTAGAATTTATGTCTTCACATGTAGGATTTTATACATTCACTTCCAATCAAGAGACACAAGAACAATAATTTGAAGGTCCATCTCAATTATGGACTCTTTGTTTCAATGGAGCTAGATCAAAACAAGGTTCCAATGTGGGTGTATCCTGGATGGATACAAATGGAAATAATTACCTTGTTGCTCATAGGTTGTAATTCCCCCACACTAACAACAAATCAGAGTATGAATATTTGATCCTTGACATATAGTTTGCACTCAAACAAAGTATTAAGTAGTTACATATATTTGGCAAATCTAAACCCATGATCAATTAGATCCGAAATAAGTATCATTGTAATCTCACCTACTTACATAAGTATAAATATGGAGCATGGAACTTTATTGATTCCTTTTAAGGATTCAATATCAAGTCCATCCTTAGATAAAATAACCAAATAAGTGACTTGGTAGTAGATTCAACTACTAATCTATCAAAACTCTAGGAATCCAAGATGCAAAAGTCTTTAGTGGAGTTGGTCCCTTACCCCTCTATCCTAGATAATGTGGACAAATTTTATGTTTTCTAGGATGACCAATAATTTTTATAATTTATGAACAACTATGGTGATTTTGAAGCTCATATAATAGATGATAAAGTCATCAAACCCATGCATGGTGAAGACCTAGGAGAAGATGGAATTTTGAAATTAAAGGAGAATATCATCCCTCTGGGTATGGTCTCCTTAGATCAATATTTTTATCTAGACCTAACCAAAAACCACCAGGATTAATTGAATCAAATTTCAACAAAGAAAATTTGCACACATACTAGCACCCTTAGAAGGTGAATATAATATTGAGTTGAACTTAGATTGAGAAATGGAAGCTGAAAGACTAATGGGCATAATATAAACATGTGATATCTTGAACATACAAATAACTAAAAGTTTTTGACCACAAAGTCATTAATTACATTATCTTGATAAAGATAGATCATAAGCCTTTTAGGTAAATCTAATTCTATAACTTTAATTCAAATAGAAGTACAAAAACTACTAGAGGCCAAAATTGTATTCCAAATTAGACACTCTACTTGGGTAGCCAATTTGGTACCAATCAAGAAAAAGAGTGAATAATTAAACTCTATGTCAATTTTAGGAACCTAAACAGAGCATCAAAGAAAGATAGTTACCCTTTGCCTTCACTAGATGAGGTAATTCAAATGGTAATTAGATCATAGATGATGTCTTTCATGGATAAGTTATCAAGTTATAATCAAGTATTGGTAGAGGCCGAGGATTATATGAAAACTTCATTCATAACAAAATTGGGAAATTTTGCATATAATAGGATTTCATTTGGTTTAATTAATGTAGGAATAAATTTATATAGATCCATGGACTTCACTATCCAAGGGTTGGTTTGTAAGTGCATCATCATATACATGGATGACCTCACTATGTTCTCATAATATAGAGCTGACCACATAGACCACCTCTAAAAGGTGTTTGATAGATGTAGAATATATGGGGTGTCACTTAATCCAAAGAAAAAAATATTTGTAGTTATCAAAGGGAAGATATTATTCCATGTCATCACCAAATATGTGATATTTATTGATCCAAATTTATTTTATGCCATATTCAAATTGACATTTCCTAGAAATAAAAAGGAAATTAATTCCTTGTTTAAGATTAACTTTGTGAAAAAAAATCATTTTAGGATTTGTAGATATCATCAAACCATTAAACTATATGATGAAGAAATGTGCTAAGATAGAATGTAAGATATAAACGTAGATAGCTTTCTAAGACATCAGGACTACTATTACTCAAGCCCTATTTTTGATTAATCCATAATTGAATAAGGAATTTTATCTTTATTATTTCAATTTATAACATACTATAGTTTTTGTACTAACACAAAAGGTGGAAAATAATTAACATCACATTGCCTTCATGAACACCAATCTAAAGGATGCAGAGATGACATACACTATGATAGACAACCAAATATATGCCCTAATTAAATATGTCAAAAAGTTCAGGCAGTATATTCTATGAAAAAGCATATGCCATTGTTTCATATACTACTATTAAACTCATGCTTGGAAATAATGAAATAGGTAAAACAAGAGGCAAATAGATGACCAAAATTCAAGAGTTTGACCTTAAAATTAGGCTAGCCATGATGGTAAGAGGCCAAATGATTTTTTGAAGCAAAATGATTGAGATGGGGGTGAATTGGTGTCCTAAAATTTTTATTTAACTTCAATAGATATTATAATAATTCATCAAGCAACATCATCATATGAGTAATATCAACTAGTATATCAATATAGTAATGAGAATATACACATATCAAGTATGAACACATAATATATATGGGAAACCCTAATGGGGAATAAAACACACTAACCATAGCTTGGACAAAAAGTCCTATAAATCAATGAATAAAATTTAGTTGAGCACCCAATCAACTTGGAGTACCAACCCCAATCTATCAAGAAAAAAATTGATAGATTATTTAGTAATTACCCACTTTCAAGGAAACACCAACTCCCTTAGTGACTCAGCACCAACTCAGCCATCTCTTAACCAAGCACCCACTCATCCAAGTAGATTTATGCCTTCCATCTTTGTCATTATTTCAATATTAAATAATTGATGATCCTCTTTTTTATTTTTCCTTATCTTATAATCTTCATACATAG
Organism: Torreya grandis; assembly: GCA_037957365.1. Lineage (NCBI taxonomy): Eukaryota > Viridiplantae > Streptophyta > Pinopsida > Cupressales > Taxaceae > Torreya > Torreya grandis. The sequence goes on along the minus strand of JARHVA010003469.1, from coordinate 1,554,910 downwards.
CTCTCTATTTCATTTCTACATATTATTCATCTTCTATTATGATCACAAGTCTCATTAATATACTCACATCTCTACTCTTCTATGATAGCCTCATAGATTTTGCTTTGCTTCTCTTCTTACTATCTTTCATTTACAAACCTATACCCTTATTTTGATGTTCATATCATAGGAATAAATCACATGATTCCATGGTATGTCTTTATATGCATCCTTACATCCTCTACTCTATTATTTTAACTTGATATTCAAATTATCTATCTCTCACTTCACACATAAATTAGGCCTATTAGTCCTTGTTCTTATATAATTCACTTGATCTTACACACCTTGGTTAGCTATAAAAACTTTCACACTTTTATTACCCTTAAAATATGTCTTATAACACATTCCAAACATGAATCAAAAATTACAATAGGTTGGTCATAGCATATAGGACCAAAACCTCATTTAGGCCTTAAGGAGAACTAATTTAATTAGGCCTTCATGAGAGCACGTTACACTTTATCTTTCTTATAATGCTTAAAAACCACACACAAAAAAATATAATTTCATATATCACTCAAATAGACCTTATCTAACTTCACTTTAGTTCCAAATCACCTTTAATATCCAACCATTACTTGAACCCCTTCTCAAAATACTGTTCGCAATAGGCCTATGCTTATCCAAAAAGTCTATCTTAAACTAATAAAGATAAAACAAAATTTTTCCAAATAACCATGGAAAAAAATCAAACACACACACACACAAGATACATGAACTTAGGGTCAAAAAAATATGATTTATACTTCACAATTCATGGCAAAAGGACTCAAATCCTTCTCTGCAAATAGCCCACATAAAACTATCAACTAGCCTCAAAACATAGTCATGTAAAATTGAAATTATGAATCTAAATTCACTTTAATTCCAAAACACCTTTAATATCCAACCATTAGTTGAACCCCTTCTCAAAATATTGTTCACAATATGCCTACACATATCTAAAAAGTCTATCTTAAACTAATAAAGATAAAACACAATTTTTCCAAATAACCATGGAAAAAAATCACACACACACACACACACACACACACACACACACACACACACACACACACACACACACACGCACACACACACACGCACACACACACACACACGCACACACCCACGCACACACACACACACACACACACACCCACACACACACACACACACACACACACAAGATACATGAACTTAGGGTAAAAAAAGTATGATTTATACCTCACAATTCATGGCAAAAGGACTCAAATCCTTCTCTGCAAATAGCCCACATAAAACTGTCAACTAGCCTCAAAACATAGTCATGTAAAATTGAAATTATGACACCTAAAATAAAATAATAAATGAATTAAAATTAATTAACATGATCCTATAACATCCTAATAATATTCAACAAAAATATCATAATATATACTGGCAATTATTGGTCTTACAAACCAATTTGTTGACCTTCTCTCTCTTAGACCTCACTTAGCCAGACAAGACATTTTGGATTCAATGTTTCAACATATTACACTAGATTAAAATATTTTTAAAATAATGGATAGGAAATAAAATTCCAAAATATAAACACCATGTATATTATATGCTTCAAATCTAAGTATAGAGCCTTAAACTCATCATTGCAACTTGCTTACCTAGAACTTCCAGCTTGCCTTGAAGCATAATCATGGTGACAATGACGTTTAACCACCTATATGAAAATTTATAGAAACTCCTAATTAATTTTGATGATATTATGAGATAATTATACCATTATTATATATAAATATAATATGGTCAAATGGAAATATTGGTCTGACAGACTAATCTCATGACCATATTATACACATACCTCTCTAAGTTGGACAAGTCAAAATTATGAGAAAGATTTTCATCATATCCACTAACATAAAAATATTATATACAACATGAATATGTCTTAAAATTATTTAAAATTGTCTCCATGCACTTGGATTCATCCCTATTTCATGATAACACATCCCTAATCACCTTCTCACTTCTACCTAGGTTTTCTTGATGTTTTTGCACCACTAGGCCTATAAGTGATTGGTCAACTTGGATGACCATTTTATCACTCTTGAGAGATGTAAATTGTCATAAACCACCATTTACACAAACTAAAATTCTAAAAAAAATTCCTCCATACATTTATAAAATTTGACCTAGTCAACTCTAACATATATATCCAACTTTTGAGAAACAAGGCCTTTCCTATAGGATATTTTCACTCACTTGAAGACTCAATCATACATAGAGATGCCTGGGAGACTTGAATATAGCATAAAATCATTTATATATACATTTTATACCATTATGGTATATTTTGAACAAGAACTTTCACATCAGGTCATTATTGGGGTTCTTTGAGGGTTTAAACCATCTTTTAGTCTTTAAAATCATTCATAAAGCTTAATGCTTCATTATATAAACTAATGATTATAAATTTGAGCTAGGACCCTTACCCATAACTCCTCAATATATATATTTTCCATGAATAAGTACATTCCAATGAACACTTGAAAGTCCTTCTTGGGTTGAGAACCCTTTGATCTGTGCACTCGAGAGACCTTAAAACCACTTTTCATGTCTTATATTGAAAATAATGACCAAAAAATTGGTAAAAACACCTAGGACAATTTATAAAACCAATTAAAATTCTCACATTATCATTATTATCTTGAAATATGAATCTCATGCCTCATTTGGACACCATCTCTATCTTTGTTGTCTTAGACCTTGACCTACAAACCACATTAGGCCTTGAAACTAACCTTAATGTCTCTTTCCATGTTATTTATACCTTAATTAAATTCTCACACAACATATAAAATTATAAAAAATGTAAAACATCCTTGATATTCCTTGACAACACCTTATAACACTTCATTAGGTTAGACAGGGTCTAGAGCTAGTCTAGTTGCAAACATGGACTTAAGGTCTTACCCCTATAGGCTCACCTTGAAACTCTCCTAAGTGATCCACTACCTAAAATACATTATTATATAACCTCATACAACCTCTTATGCCTATTTTCATCTATCTCACCAAACCACCATGCTCAAACCTTCTCAGTAGGTTTTTACAAACTATGACTAGTGCCATGACTAGGCTTTTCAAGTATTTGGAGCTTAAAAACTGATCTTTAAATACTCTTTGATGATTTTAAACCTTTATCATAAGACAACACAATTCCAAACAACTTATTACATGCCTAATCTCGCTCACTTCACCATGATACCTACACATACCTTCTCACAAAGTCTAGACAAGGCTTTATAAGATACCTTGATGCCTTGACATGTTCCTTTCTCTCACATGGAAATGACTACATACCATCAATGCTCATAATCTTGTCACAACACACATTTCCAACTAACCTTGCTCATATATACACTAGTCTTAAAATAACTACTTGACATCAATCTCATACTACTAACTATCATTGCTCATCTAGACACCAGTCTTAAGACAATTACTTGACATCAACCTCATTCATCATGATTACACTCTCTATCATATAAACAATACTTACTATGTTGTCATAATAACTCATCATCCATTGATAATAACCTTGTCACATCATGCTCATGTTATTATACATCAAAGGCCACATAAATTACATCAATGACAATACTATGCCAATAACTCCCCTTTTGTCATTGATGCCAAACCATAATACATTCTAATCAATCTCTTCTCCCCCAAACTTGTCTTTCTCCATGAAATTTTCTCCCCTTTAACATTAATGATAAATTATTATACACAATATAATTATTAGAACCATTTATTTTATTTCATTAGAAACTATTCTAAAAAACTACAAAAGAACTTGGAGCTATCAAGATCCCCCTTACATTAATAATAATATTAAATGAACTCTGATCATAAGACCATATATCTTATCCTTGACAGGACTGATATGACTCAAACTCACTAGGCTATCCCATTTTTTCTTATTAGACAAAGATCTTCTCCAAATTTACTTAGGTATACAAGACTACTTACCTTCTTTTATGCACCCTGATACCATATAGATGAATGATATCCAACTTCATTTTTCTATTCAAGATTCATAAACATCCAACTTGTCTTTATGATTTTACATACCTTCTCTATACTACGCACCTTATCTTGAAGCTCATGAATTATCTTATTATCTCCCCCTTTATCCTTATAAATTTTGAGTCATATAATGAGTAACAATCTCTTTTGACCTCTTTCATGCTTGATTATACCTTCAACCTTTGTTTACTACTCATTAGGTTTGTAAATGACTTAGTTCACTATCTTCCAAAATTCCATCTTGGTTGATCACCTTTACCTCACACAATCAAGGCATACCAAGCATAAAGAACAATGATACATGACCCAAAGGTCATATTCAAATTCCTAGAGCAATCAAACTCAATGCCTATGAGCATAAACCATATCTATAATCAATGCATATCCACTATGTTTATTAGGTCTATCTATAATAAAAGATATTGTTATAAAGGACTAATATAGTCCTCCATACTAGATCAAATATCACTCATGTCATGTCTATATGGTATCTCAGATGTTCTTCTTGCATCAATATATTTCCTTCATGTTTCTCAAGACATCATGACATAGACCTCATCATGACATCTTTCTTACATCATTCTATCAACTAATTCTATGCTTACAAGCTTCATTAGACCTCTATCATAACTTTTATTCTTTATGATATGCAAACTGAGACTATACAACATGTACTTTGGTCCTTTATGAACTTAAGATCATATTGATGCATATAAAACACTCAAATCTCTCTCACAACTAGATCAACCAATCATTATCATACATAACTACATAACCATGCTCTATCATAGATCAAGCACCTTAGTACCAATACCAAAACATTACCTCTAAATATGACAATGTACCACACTTTTAGCTCAAACTCAACAATATTCAATATGTATTCATACCTATACAACTCCTATCAAAGCTCAACAAGTGTCCACTATGGTTCCACTTATTGATGAGTGTCTCCATGAAGCATAATGGAGTCACCCCTTCCATAAGGCATTAAAAAAACACAAATTCAAGTTATTCTTAGGATATGCATACTCTCATAAGAATATAAGACTGAATATTCTTCAACATCTTTCTAGGCTTGACTATCAATTTAGGCTTGACCTTTGACTTGGCCTCTTCATCATCCTTCTGATCCTGATAAATAATATACTTGACATTCTTTCAAATCTAACTTCTGTTCTAAAATAGTAGTTATCCCACCTTGGTTTATGAGTTGATCATGACTCACCTTGTCATCCTTCTTATTTTCATTCAATTCTTCATTATTACTATTTTGATCAACCACATGAGAACCAATATCTCTCTTGTCTCTTGACATGTGGCTTGAGCAACCACTGTCGATACTCAAAGATTTCATAGAATCTTCTTAGTTTATCTTTATTTTGATAGTACCATCATTCTTTAGTAGACCATTGACCTTGTAGGTCTGAATCTCCTTGGTTTGAGATTCTTAGGATCACCTTTAGGCTATTAGGCCTATTTCAAAGGACCTACTTTGATACCAAATGTTGGAAGAAAAATTATTGACCTGGGGGATGAATCAATATCTTTCTAAACTTTTGCTTTCACTTCAATACATCTTATAATCATTCATCAAGCAACATCATCATATGATAAATATCAACTAGTCTATCGATATAGTAATGATAATATACACATATCAAGTATCAACACATAATATATGTGTAAGACCCTCATGGGGAATAAAACCCTCTGACCATATGTTTGACAAATAGTTCTATAAAGTAAAGATTCAAATTTAGTTAAATAAACACTCAACTTAGATCACCAAAGTGATAGAGTCTTTATAAATCACCCACTTTCAAGGAATCACCAACTACCTTAGTGACTCAGCACCAACTCAGCCACCTCTTAACCAAGAACCCACTCAGCCAAATAGATTTATACCTTCCATCTTTATCCTTGTTTTAATCTTCAACTAATGATGGTCATCTTCCTAATTTATAATTATCATTTGATCTTCATACACAACTCTCTATTTAATTTTTTCATATTATTCATCTTCTCTTATGATCACAAATCTCATCAATATACTCACATCTCTGTTCTTCTATGATAGCCTCATATATTTTTATTTTCTTCTCTTCTTATTATCTTTCATTTGTACACCTCTACCATTTTTTTGATGTTCATATCTAGGAATAAATCACATGATTCAACGGTATGACTTTAAATCCATCATGACATCATCTGCTATGTTGTTCAATCTTGATATCTAACTTATCTATCTCTAACTTACTTCACACACAAATTAGGTCTATTAGGTCTTGTTGTTATACAAGTCACTTTATTTTACACACCTTGGTCAAACATACACACTTTAAAACTTGGATTACCCTTAAAATAGGTCTTATAATACATTCAAAACATGAATCAAACATTACAATAGGTTAACCATAAAATATAAGACCAAAACCTCTTTTAGGCCTTAAGGAGACCTAATTCAATTAGGCCTTCATTAGAGCATGTTGCACATTGTCTTTCTTGGAATTATTCAAAACCAAAAAAATAATAGGATCACTTCATATATCAATAAAATATACATTATACAACTTCATTTCAAGTTCACAACACCTTTAATATCCAACCATTACTTGAACCCCTTCTCAAAACACTGTTCACAATAGGCCTATGCATACACAAAAAGTCTATCTTCAACTAATGAAGATAAAACACAATTTTACAAAAAAACCATAGAAAAAAATCATATATATAGAATATACATGACCTAAAGGTCATCACCATATTATTTATACTTCACAATTTAGGCCGAAAGGATTCAAATCCTTCTCTACAAATAGACCAAATATAATTACCAACTAGCCTCAAAACACAGTCATGAAAACTTAAATTTATGACACCTAAATTAAAAAAAATTAATTAATTAAAATTATCCTATAATATCTTTAAAAAATTATTCAATAAAAATATCATCATCTCTAATGGAAAGTATTGGTCTTACAAACCAATTTGTTGACCTTCTCTCTCTCAGACCTCACTTAGTTAGATAAGCCATTTTGGATTCAACATTTCAACCTCTTACACTAACTTAAAATATTTTGAAAATCATATATAGTACATAAATGTACCAATTATTGACACCATGTACATTATATACTTCAAATCTAAGCATATAGCCTCAAACTCATCATTGTAACTTGCTTACCCAGAACTGTTAGTTTACTTCAAGCACAATTATGGTGATAATGACCTTCAACCACTTATATTACCATTTATATATCCTATTGATGCATGTGGATGATCTTATTATATCATTATAACATTATTACACACACACACACACACACACACACACACACACACACACACACACACACACACACACACACACACACACACACACACACACACACACGCACACACACACACACACACACACACACACACACACACACACACACATAAAATAGGTTAAAATGGAAATATTGGTCTTCCAAACCAATGGTATGACCTTACTATACACATATCTCTCTAAGCTATACAAGTCAACTTATAAGCAATGTTTTCATCATATCCACTGACCTAAAAACTTATATCTAACATAAACATATATTAAAATTCTTTAATAATCTCTCCATGAACTTGTATTCATCCCTAATCCATGATAACACATCCCTAATCACCTTCTCACTTCTGCCTAGGTTTTCTCATTCTTTGCACCATTAGGCTTGTTAGTAATATGTCAACTTGGATGACCGGTTTAACACCCATGAGTGGTTTAATATATAAATAAAACACCATAGACATAAAATAGAAGTATCAAATTTTGTCTTCCATCTAGTTATCAACTTTGACCTGGTTAACCTTGATAGACACAACTAATTTATGAGAAATAAGTCATTTCTTATAAGATACATTCACTCACCTAAAGACTCAATCATACCTATAGATTCCTGGGAGATTTGAATATAACCTCCAATAACTTATTTATCCATTTTATACCATTATGGGCTATTTTTTACAATAACTTTCACATTAGGTCATTGTTAGGGTTATTTGAGGGTTTAAACCATCTTCTAGTCTTAATGATCATTCATAAATATTAGTTATTCATTCCAAAAACCAATGCCTATAAGTTTTATATAAGAACCTTCCCCATATCCCCTCAAATTTTTATGTTCTCATGAAGATCTTACACATGCCAATGAACACTTGAAAGTCCTCAGGTTGAGAACCCTTTGATATATGCACTCGAGAGACCTCAAAACTACTTTTCATGCCTTATGTTGAAAACCATTACCTCAAACTTGTTCAACACACCTATAAAAATCTATAAAACCACTTAAAATTATCACATGCTCTTTATTATCTTGAAATCTGAATCTCATGCCTCATTTGGACACCATTTCTCTTTGCTTGCTTAGACCTTAACTTGTAAACCATATTAGACCTTTAAAATGACCTTTATACCTCTCTCTTTGTGATTTCCACATTAATTAACTTCCCACAATAACTCACATTATCAAAAAATGTCAAACATCCTTAATATGCCTTGACAACACCTTATGACACTTTATTAGGTTAGGCATGGTCTAAAACTAATCTAGTTGTAAACCTAGACTTAAAGTCTTACCCATTTGGGCTCACCTTGTAACTATCCTAAGTTATCCAATGAATCAAATTCATTCTCAAGTAACCTCACACAACTTATTATGCTTCTATTCATCCATCTCACTGGGCCACCATGCTCAAACCTTCTCACTAGGTCTTTACAAACTATAACTAGTGATATGACTAGGCTTTTCAAGTATTTAGATATTCACAACTAATATATAAACACTCTTTGATGCTTATAAAACTTTATCACAAGCCCATATAATTCAAAACAACTTATTACATTATTAATCTTACTAGTTCCACCATGATACTTGCACATACCTTCTCAAAGGATCTAAACAAGGCTTTATAAGATACCATGATGCCTTGACCTATTCATTTATATCACATGTCAATCAATACATACCATCAATTCTCATAATCTTGTCAAAACACACACTACCAACTATCCATGCTCATTTAGAAACCAATATTAAAATAACTACTTGACATTAACCTCATACTGCTAACTAGCCTTACTCATTTATACATCAGTCTTAAATTGCTAGACATCAGCCTCATTCATCATGATTACAGGCTCTCTCATATAAAAAACACTTATTATGTTGTCATACAAACTCATTATGCCTTCATAATAACCTTGTCACATTAAGATCACAAGCTTATACATCAAACACCACACTAATGACATCAAATTAACATCAATAACAACACTATGCCAATATGAATCATCCAATTTATAATTGAGATTAACGCATAAATCAATATTGAATAGATTAATAAGACCCAGGTAATCGATGGTAAGTGTTACACTAAAATAATCCACTACTTGCTTATAGGTATGTTTTATATACAAGAGAAAGTGACTATGATCTATAAATTAATCCTAACTTGGAGAAGATAAATCAAACTATCCATTCCCCTTGGCATATTTAGACAATCTAGGTCATGAATAATATGGATCTAATATACCTAACTAATGGTTTTATTTCCATATAATATCACTAGAGAGGGTTTCAAATCCTCTAATCAAGTAATACCATATAATAACCCTTGGTAGGACCTATGGTTTGTAACAATGTAAAGTAAATCTAATTTAGTGCTCACCAAATCCTGTGGCACAAATGGGGGATAATAAACATAAAAAAATAAACATGCAAAGTAAAACTCTAATCAATTCAATGTATAGGTAATTTTAAGTATGGAGAGATAATACATTCATTATCCACTACTTGTATGATTCTATCTACCAAAATAGAGGAGTAAGAGTTAGGAATACTTACCTTAAAGATGAACCCATTAAGGCTCAATCTCTCCCTTGGTCAATGGTATTTTTTAAGAGGTTGTTGTGGTTTATAAGGATTAGAAAGATGGGTCAGCTAAGGATACAAGATTTCTCTAATTCGTCCAAGATGTTTCCATAAGATAAAATTATTCTCCAATGAAGTATGAAACCCTAAGCAATGACTTCTCAAGTAGAATGGTGGAAGAGCATATCATAAAGGAGTTGAAATGAATGATTTCTCTATTTGAAATGGGGTGAAATATGTGTATATATCACCTGATCTAACCCTAAAACCTTCCAAATTTTTAGCTAATATAATTAGCCTGGTTGACCTAGTTAGTTAGGAAATAGAGTAGTTAAGTTTAGACTAAGTCAGTTGGGCCAACTTATTCTCATAACATGTTAAATCATCAAAACTAAACTAACCCAATCACTACATTCATAGGGTGGTAAAAAGAGGTTTGGCTTTAGTAGTGGATATTTAATGTGGTGAATTTCTTGGAGGAGAATGTAAGTTAGGTGTCAAATATTAGGGAAATGTATAAGAGGGACTTATCTTTCTTGTAAGTGGTGGTATAGGGGAAAAAATATTTTGAAGCACCAATGGTCTACCCAGACCTTTCTTGATGTACCTTTTAAGGCATACACTCAGAGAGATTGAGACTAGACAGGTTCTTGCAATAGAAGAAGCATCAATAATTTATAAGATTTAAAAATAATATGTATATATATGTGTCCCACTTGAAGTTCATTACATGTCATGTAATTGAAACATGGGATGGTGATTCAATAAAATAACACAACAATGTACAATGCTAAGCTAAATAAATTGCAATGGAAAGTGAATAAGATAAATGAAAAGTATGAAAATAACTAAAATAAACAAGTAATATATGTGTACTTTGAATTACCTTTATTTTTGAATGGTTGTATATTGTGTTTATAATTTTTATCATGGAGGGTATAGAGACTGCCTTGAATAAAAACTAAGGATACAAAACTTAAAAATAAAAAACAAACAAACACAAGAAATTCAAGATAACTAAAATGTGTAGATATGATGTACTTTGAAATTTGGTAAGCTACAGTGATAAATGCTAAGTTAGAACCAAATTTACCAATCCAAAATTTAGATTAAATTGAATAACTAAAAATCTAAGGCTACTAAATGACTGAAAAACTCAATGAAAAAGCATTCCTTAGGTAATAAAAGTGACAAACTAAATAAAACCAAGGATGTGTAAAAGTAGTATGATAATTATAACATCAATGTATAAATGAGTAATGAACCAAAATTTAGACAAATATGGATAATAAAAAGTAAAACATCATTGATGAGTGAGAAGTAACAATAAAAATTCACTTAATAATGGAAAAATTACATGAAGTAAAAACAATATTGGTGAGTGACAAGTAACAGTCCAAACTCACACAGTGAAAAAAGTATGTAAAGGGAAAATAACATTGGTGAGTGAGAAGTAACAATCCAAACATTCTCATCAATGGAAAAAGTACATAAATATAGAAACATATGTAGTTATCCACAAAAAGGAATGATAATGAATGTTTAAATTTTTTAAATGAAACCAATGAAATTTTATAAATGTAAAGCAATGGTGTAAAGAAAATAATCCATAGTCACCTAAGCATACTATTTTGTTTTAAAGATAGATAAAACTATAAAAAGTAGTGCTATAATTTTTTAATATATGAATAAGAGGTAATATATAAGTGGGGAAACATATTTAGAATCAAACTTACCTATAAAGTGGGGAATGAAATGGGTGGTGGGGAAAATCAAGGAAAACAAATCAAGGTAGAGAGACTCTTTATCTAATTCAAGAAGCTAAAATTAAGTTTTTCAAAAGATTAGTAATTTTAACATTAAGGAATATAAATAACATATAATAACCACACAAATATTGGGTTATCAAATGAAGTATGAATATAATTTCATAAAGGCTATATGCCTAAAAATTAAAATGGACCTACCTTCACACAACGTGTTCCCCATTCCTTAGGAACCCTTACAAAGTCATCAGTATACTATGAAGATTGGGTACTTGTGTGATAAATTATGTATCACTATAGATAATTTTAAATTCTCTTATCCCAATATACTATCCTACTACACCCCAATAGACATCGGCTCTAGTATGAGGCCAACTATGGAGTTTGACATTCAATTAAGAATAGATGTGATATGAATCTTGTCTTTTATTTTGATGTTGACATTTTGATTTTATATAGTTTTTTATAATTTAATTTTGTTTAAATGATTTGTATTTTAATATGTTGATGGATTCTTCTATTCCTCCTCCATACAGATTTGAAGAAACAAACATGGGTGCCAAAAATGACTATCATTTTAAAATTTTGAACTTGGTTGTAGAAAGAGGACTTAGAGAGCATGGCGTCTTATATTAATGTTTGTTCATGTTAAATAAAAGTGTTATCTTGACTTTGACCTTGTTTTATCCAAAGTGGAATGAAAGGAAGGGAGATCAATGGAAAATAACATGAAAATATTTGAGTTACCTCAAATCATAAAAAATGTGACAATGTGAAAAGATACAATGGCATGTATGTATCATTACTTATCATAAGAATATATGTAAATGTATTGAAACATGATTACATAGTTTGTTACTCAATTTTTATCCATAAAAGAAACAAAAATTGATATTGACAATATGAAATCACAAACTTTTAACCATTTCTTAACATTCTAAAAATGGCACTCAATTTGTAAAAGGTTTGAAAGAATATATAGATTTCATGATGAGGACATGGTCCTATCCATGGTATTACACTATAACTCATAAAAGATAAACCTTATATGTGAAAAATATTAAAATGCTATTTGTGGGGAATGCCTAGTCCCATCCATGGTATTACACTACAACTCAAAAAAGGAAAGAAGATAATAAATAATATTTGTAAAATAACAAAGCTATTATCAAAGGGAAAAGGTGTTTAAAAATGGATGTATGATAAAAATGAATTCATGAGGAAAACATATTCTTATCCATGATATTATAATGTAACTCATGAATTAAATGAAAAGAATAAATAGAAACCAAAGAACCAAAGAAGGACACTAAGGTTTGAGTATAGAATAGGTTGTTGAAAAGGAGAGATCATTGGAGAGATCCTACAAGAAGTGTTAGTAGGATAGTATATATAATTATGAAAAAAAGGGAAATATTTAATAAAAATATTTCTTCAAAAATTGTGCATTGGTGGGTTCTTTGAAAATATGGCCTTCATTAGTTTGAAGATGATAAGTACTACGACCAAAATTATCTTTTATTAAGGGCCCCACCATTTTTGGGCATATTTTCCCTCTTTATCATGTGTGTAATCTAATTTAAGGACTAAATCATCAACATTAAATATTCAGACTTTGACCTCTTTGTTATGTTTTTTAGCAATGTGAGCCTTGTATTGATGGTTATGTTGTAAATTAGCCAAGCAATGTTCATCAGGAAAATATAAAGCATGAAGATGAGATTCACGTAATTCATAATCAAGAATTATACCATGGAGAGATAAAAATAAAGATGGAAGTTTGAATTATAATGGTAATACTTATTTGAACCATACCTAAGTGATAATAGTATTACCCTAGTGGCAATACATATGCTAGTATGGTACACCCAAAGTATAGGAAATAGGTGAAGGTGTCAATCAGTATGATTTTATTGAATAGTCTTTTGTAATATTTTATTTATAATTTTGTTAATAGTCTTTTATTAGCCATTACATTAAGGTGGGTAAGGTGTGGAAATTTTATGGGAAATTTTAAATTTATCACATAAGTGTTTCATGTCTTTATTTTTGAAATTGCCACCATTATTAAAGATGATGGTATGTGGAAATCCAAAATGGAAAATGATAGGGTTAAGCATAAATTTTAAAATAGTGGTTCTCTTGACATAGAAAAGAAGTATGGGTTCTACCCATTTGATAAAACATTTGGTATAAGTAATGATAAATACATGGCCATCTTGTGACTGAGGTAGTTTAAAAATGAGGTCTAATCCCCACATAGAGAATGGCTAAGGAGACTCCTATTTTTGGAGATAAATCGGTGGTTAGTGGATTATATCATCATGGATTTGAAAAGGATTACACATTTTAGCAAAAGTAATAGCATATTTTTATACAGTAGGCTAAAAGTAACCCATATATAAGCATTTGTGGGATATATCATGTCCACTATAGTCACCACCATAAATACCCACATGTTATTATTCTAGGAGAGTAAGAAACTCTTCTTACATTGCATAATAGGATAGTGTTTATTATGCATTATGGTAGTAAATGGTGTTGTATAAAAATACATATTGAGTATTTTCATTGATGTTAATGGTACATCTTGCATAAGGTTAATGTCATTGAAAGAGTGTGCCTAGTTGGTAGTGTTTTAATTTGGAAAAGGGAATTAATGGAGTGTTTTTACTAAAGGATGTTGTCATAATAAATAATTTGAAGGCAAATAATTCCTTATGGTTACATGAAGGTACAGGTCTTTGAGTAGCCTAAGTCTAGTCATGGCATGAAAAGACCTTATAAGAAGGTATGAACATCATGGCTTGATGACATGAGTGAACATAGGTGTGTATGTATGTATGAGGTCATTTAAGAGTTAATATTAGGTATTGGAACACTCATGAGAGTATCAGGGTCAACCTACAAGGGTAGGATCTATAGATCAAGTCTACAACTAGATCATTTCTAGACCTTGTCTGGCGTAATGAGGTATCATGATCTATTGTTAAGTCATGTGAAAGATGTATGGTATTGTTTAATCATGAGAGAGGTTGATTTATTATGTGATTGAGGTGGAGAGCACATGGAGAGTAGCATGAAAGTCATTTTAAGTCCTAATGTGGTTTACAAGTCAAGGTCTAGAAAGCATAAAGAGAAAGCATGGCCTAATGAGGGGTCATGATCAAATTTCAAGATTTTTGAGCTCATGTAAGAATTTTTAGTGGTGAGGTATGTTGTTTCAATTTTTTTCATGTAGTTTTAGGTCATATTTTAAAGGACAAGGCATGAAAGTTGTTTTGAGGTCTTTCAAGTACTCAAAATGAAGAGTTCTCAACCTGAGAAGGATTTTATTGTGCTCATTATCTTGTCATACTTTTGCATGGTAACATAATATATGCATGGTAGATTCAGAATGTTCCTAGATAAAAATTATATTCATTTTTTTTGGATTGATGGGATATGCTTTATGAATGATTGTTAAGAATGGTAACATGGTTAAACCCTCTTAGATCCCTAATAAGGACCCAATATTGAAGTTGTTGATCAAAAGTTCCTAAAATGGATTGGTATGCTCAGGTAATATATTTTAGGTTCTATTAAACTCTCCTAATCACCTTTGGGTGTGATTAAGTTTTCAAGTATGTGAGTAGACTCTATAGAAAAGTGCTAATTTCTTGGAGATTTGTCATAGAATACAAATTTGACCAAGTTAAAGTATTAATAGATGGAGGATGAAGATTGAGAGTCATGTTTCATTTCCATGAATGTTTATGGATAGGTTATATCCATAAACTATGCTAAAATTAGTCATCTAAGTTAGTTAATTGCTAATATGCCTAATGGTTGAAATAGTGAAAAATGCAGGCAATGGTGAGAAGATGATTAAGAATGTGTTATCATGATAGAGTGATAAAACCAAGTTCATGGAGATGATTTTTAGAATTAGTATTTATTATTAATTATTTGTATAAATCTTGTAATTTGAGTATAGTGGTTAAAATCAAGAAGCCAAAACGGCTTGTCTAACTTAGTGAGATCTTTATGTAGTAAGGTATATAAATTGGTCTATAAGACCAATAGTTGACAATAGACCATATGATGTTTATATTTGAATATGGTTTGGAGATTTTTGAGGTTAATTTAAATTCATAATACTTAATTTAAAATTTTTATATAGGTGTTGGATATCTAAGTCACCATGATTGGTCTTTGAGGAAAATTGGCAGTTTTAAGTGAGCAAGTTGTAGGAGCATTTTTTGAGTCTTTTTGCCCCCTATGTGATGAATTTTAATTAAATTATTAATTTTTTTAAGTTATTTTAGGTTCTATGTAAGATATTTATTTTCATGTTTATGTGGATAAATAATATGTTATCTTTAGTTTTTTAAGACAGACCTTTTTATGTGTGAGAAGGCCTAATGTGAACAGTATTGATGGTGTGCTTCAAGTGGTGGTTGGAGATATGAAGTGTCATGGACCTAATATGAGATTATTGGGGATATATTTGAGTGGTATATAAATTTTTCATTCCATGTGTGGATTTTTAAATTTTTCCAAGGAGTTCAAAGGGTAACATGTACTAATGAAAGCCTAATTAAATTAGGTCTCCTTAAAGCTTAAAATAGGTTTGGTATTTTAAGTTGAGGATGACCTATTGTAATGTTTGATTCATATGTTTGAAATGCTTTATATCACCTATTTTAATTTAAATCCAAGTATGAGAGTATTTATGGTTGATCAATAGTTGTATGAGCTAAAGGATTGTATAAGAAGAAGGCCTAATAGGCCTAATTGACTAGTTTTGAGAATAAATGAGTGCAATTGAAGTAAATAGAAATTCTAAGAGCTTAAATAGGTCTTTTATACCATCATATAGGTGTAGATAAACTATCATGAAGATATAATATGGGTATTATAGATGAATAAAAATGTCTATGACTTAATTTGTCTTGAAGAGACCTAGTTGATCGAAGAAGTCTAAAAGGCAATTTGAGAGGGATAGAAGAGTGAGAAGAGATAAAGAGGGTGATCAGCATATATTGTGTGATAAAAAAGGT
The DNA here is from genome assembly GCA_037957365.1 of Torreya grandis. Taxonomy (NCBI): domain Eukaryota; kingdom Viridiplantae; phylum Streptophyta; class Pinopsida; order Cupressales; family Taxaceae; genus Torreya; species Torreya grandis. The sequence goes on along the minus strand of JARHVA010003469.1, from coordinate 1,538,101 downwards.
TTTATAAAGGTGATAAAAAATTTCAATTTTCTGAGTTGGTGCTAATTCATCTAGGGGGTTGGTGCTTCCTTATAGGATTGGTCTTGCTAAAGCCTAATTGAGTGAGTGTTTAACTAGTTGGGGTTGGTGCTCCAAGTGGAGTTGGTGATTCACTAAATATTGGTTTTTATCTTATAGGAATATATTTTATTTAAAAAAAATAGTGGTTTTTCTTCCCCTTGATGGTTTCCCACATATGTAATGTTGTTCATGATCATGTATAGTTTCATATGCTTTGCTAGATGTTCATGTTTGTATGAATGGTTAATGCATGCTTAAGTGGAATTGAATGAATGTTTTGTAGACATTGATTCATTTACCCATCTTAATTATTATGATTCCAACATTTGGTATTATAACATGGTCCTTTTAAGAAATTTTAATAGCTTGAAGGTGATTTTAGGAAGCACAAGATGTCTAGTGATAAAAAAGAATAAGACATGTATGATGACAAATTCTACTATGAAAGTGAAGAAGAAGCTGAAGTAGACCTTGAAGCTGAGATAATAAGTGACCTTGATAATTTGAAGAATCCAAAGGAGACTATCAAGGATCTCAAGAATCAGATAGAAGGTATCAATAAGAGGTGTAGATCAAAGGAAGTTGAGTATGACTGGTTGAATACATAGATAGATTCCTTGAAGGTTGAGCATGAGTATCTCATAGACAAGATGAGAAAGTTTGAAAAATAGTGTGAGAAGCTATAACAAGTAAATAATTAAAACATGAAAATACCAAGTAAGTATCCCAATGAAATAAGGTATAAGTTATCATGAGACCATAGGACAAGGAGTGATCAGTCAAGAGGTAAGTATAAAACTATTGTTTGATACAGTTGTCATAATATGAAACACATTGTAATATTATGTTCCAATAAATTTAGAAGGAAATCACAATTACAAAATATATATTAAGATCTTATAGTGCATGATAAGGGTCAAACATTGGTATGAAATCCAAAGCAAGTTAGGATTGATCATATTGAGCCTAAGAGTAAAGATGGACTATTTGATAAGGAAGAATGTAAGAATAAAGTGTATTTTATGATAGATTAGGCTACCTTTCACATTCAAGATGAAGGCATGAAATTATATATATATATATATATATATATATATATATATATATATATATATATATATATATATATATATATATATATATATATATATATATATTAGTTTCTCAAGCCACATGACATGAGACAAAAATAAGTTCATCTCATTGAAGTAGAATGCTTTAGGAATAGTGAGGTTTGGAGATAACAAAACTACCAGTATAGTTGACAAGGCAATCTTGAGTTTGGATAATGGAAAGACAAAGACATAAAATGTGTTTTATGTGGAAGGTTTTAAACACAGACTTCTTAATTTAATTCAAATGTGAAATCAAGGACACACACTAAACTTTCATGATAGAGGGTGTGAGATAAGGAGAGCCAAATCAGGAAGGTTAATTACCAATGCTATGAGGACTTAGAACAATCTATATTTTATTGAATGAGATCAAGGAGAAGAGACACTTTATGATTAATATGGATGAAATTTGGATATGGAATAAAAGGTTAGGTCACCTAAAATTTAACAATCTAATCAAGATAAGCACTAAGAAGTCTATGACAAACATGCGTAAGATTAGCAAACCTACAAACATACTTTGCAAGACATGTCAACATGGTAAGTAGACTAGAAGAAGGTTTAAGTCCAAGAAGCACTATATTAAAAGACCCTTGGATTTAATACACACTGATATCTATGGGCCTATAATAATTTAAATAATTCAAGGAGATAGCTACTTCATGTTACTCATAGATGACTACACAAGAATGAATTGGGTAGCATTATTAAAAGAAAAGTCAGAAGCTCTTGATAAGTTAAAAGCATTCAAGGATCTTGATGATAATGAGAATAATGATAATATCAAGTGTCTTAGATATGGTAGAGGATGAGATATTTAATCCAATAATTTTTATGACTTCTATAAGGTTCATGGAATAAGGAGACAATTCTCAGTAGTTAGGACACCTCAACAAAATGGGGTAGTAGAAGAAAAGAATAAGACAGTACAAGAGATGGTTATAATTATTCTAAAGAAGTCTATATTATCTTATGGATATTAGATATAGGTAGTAAGCACTACATTCTACATTTTTAATAGAGTATAGATAAGGACTAATGGAAATAAAACTCCTTATAAATTGTGAAAAGGTAGACTTGTTAATGTGAAACACTTTAGAGTGTTTGGGAGCAATTTTTTCATCAAAAGAGATGATGAAGACTTAAAAAAGTTTGATTATAGATCTGAATAAGGTATATTCTTCAGATAATCATCAATGATCTCAACCTATAGATGTGATAACAAGAGGTTACAAAAGATAGTGGAAAGCACCAATGTGAAAATTGACGAGACAAGAAAATCCCACTCATAGTCAAAGAATACTTTAGAGAATTTTTAATTCAATAATGAAGAGGAAAATATAGAGGCTGATGAGGAATAATAATAATCTAAGGAGAGATAGGACTCAAAAGGCCCCTTAAGATAGATTCAAATAGATCATCTTGAATCTCAAATAATTAGCAACAAGAATGCAGGTATGAAAATAAGGAGAAGATTGGTAAGTAATCTAAATTAAGATAATGTTGCTCTATTATCTAAGATTAAACCTAATAATATTATATAATCAAGGAAAAAAAAATTGATAGGAGATATGAATGAGGAGTTATACCAAATAGAGAATAATGAAACTTGGGAACTAGTTCCTAGGCCTAATGACAAGAATGTCATTGGCATAAAATGGGTGTTTAGAAACAAGTTGAGTGAAGATGGAGAAGTCACTAGGAATAAGTATATATTGGTATGTAAGGGATATGCACAAGTTAAAGGGGTATAATTTGAGGATTATTTTTCACCAGTATCAATATTAGAGGCCATCAAATTATTTCTAGCATATGTAGGATTCAAAAGGTTCAAGGTATACCATATGGATGTCAAATCTACCTTTTTAAATGGGAATTTGGAAGAAGAGGTGTAAATAAATAAAATTGAGGGGTTCTCACTATTAGGTGATAAGGACTATGTTTTTAGATTAAAAAAGTCTCTTTATGGTCTAAAACAATATCTTAGAGCTAGGTATGCTAGGTTGGATAGGTATATGTTGGATTAAGGATTCAAAAGAGGAGTTGTAGATAGTAATCTATATATAGAATAAGAATATGACCAATATTTTATAGTAATAATTTATGTGGATGACATCATATTTCATAGAAATAATGATAACATGACCAAGGGCTTTATAGAAGCAATAAAGAAAGAGTTTGAGATGTACATACTGGGAGAACTATCATTATTTATTGGGTTGTAAATCACTCAATCTAAAAAAGGTATATTCATTTCACAATCCAATTACATATGAGAGATGTTAAATAGGTTTGAGATGGAAGATTTTAAGGTAGTTAGTACACCTACAATTATAGGGTGTAAATTGAGCAAGGAAGATGTGTTTTCAAAGGTCAATCAAACATCATATAGGTTAATGACTAGAAGTTGATATACACCATTTATTCTAGACTTGACATCATGTAAGTAGTAGGTCTTATGGGAAGGTTTCAGTCAGATCCAAAGGAAAATAATCTACAAGCCATAAAAAGGATACTTAGGTATCTCAAGGGGACTATGAACTATGGGATATGGTATATAAGGAGCAAGGAGTTCAATTTTATAGCATATACAAATGCAAACTAGGTAGGAAGTCTAGATTATAGGAAAAATACCAGTGGATGAGCTTTCTTCTTAGGTGGGTGCCTAGTTTCATGGATAATAAAGAATCAAACATCAATAGCATTATCCACTTGTGAGGGTGAGTACATTATAGTAGCTTCATGTTGCACTCAAATCTTATGGATGATGCAGACCCTAAAAGACTACAAGATGGAGTATGATAGTCCTAACCTTATATATTGTGACAATACAAGTATTATAAGCATATCAAAGAACCCTATCATGCACTCAAGGACTATTAACATTCCCATTAGGTATCATTTTTTAAGAGATCAGGTAAGTAAACAAAGTGTTATACTTGAATATGTTTCTACATAGTATCAAATTGTAGACATTTTGACCAAACCACTTTCAAAGGTAACATTTGAATGCCTAAGATAGGTATAACATGTAATTCCTACCCCTATCAATCATTCAAGAAGATAAGTACTTAGAAGGAGGTAATTAGGTGGTTCACTAGCTACAAAATTAGGTGAGTTATTAAAATAAGGTATGCATGGAGATATGGGGAGCATGTTTTTATTATGACTCATAAACTCATAGTCTTATGTGTTGAATATGTTGGTTGTAAGGAGTGTGATCCAAGAAGTTTCAAACATCACTTTTTCATTTATGTTAAAGGGGGAAAGAGTTTAAAATGAGGGAAATGTTTCTTGTTGACAAATTTTTTTGAGAGTGGTTGACATTAATGACAAAGGGGGAGATTATTGAGTATTATCATTGATGTCAATGATACATCTTGCATAAGGTTGATGTCATTGAGAGAGTGTACATATTTTTTAGTGTGTTGATGTGACAAAATACAATGATGGAGTGGTATCACTAAATGATGTTTTCATAAGGCAAAATTTGAAGGAAACTAATACCTTATGGTTTCATGAAAATATAGGCCTTTTAGTAGCCAAAGCTCAGTCATGGCATAAAAATACCTTGTAAGAAGGTATGAGTGTTTCACTAAAATTTTATTTATTTCTTATTTAATAAATATGTAAAACTTAAAATAAGGGTGAGGTTAGTAGAATTTGGATATGTTGTATGCACATGATCTACATTATGTTTTATACTCCTCTTTGTATAGGGAGGATGACTTGTAAATTATAAAGCAATCTAGAAAATGGTATATTAGTGACATAGTAGGGTAGACTTCTTAGTGTGAGCTAGATCCAAGAAGCACAAGATTCCTTGGAGACTATCAATCCACGCTTTTAAAACACTTAAGTTTTGATAAATTAAAAATAGGTTCTTCCATGAAATAATAGAAGGTAATGAAATAAAATACAAGAAATGCTTGAAAATAAACAAGTTATTTTGATTAAAAATAGAAATAAATGACTCAATTCTAATGCTAAATTACTTAAACTTGATTCAAAAAATAAGTTAATGTTTTATGATAAAATAGAAACTCACAAACTAGAATTTGGGTATAGGTAGACGGCTTAAATTAGATTATTGTTCTAAAGTGACACATAGTGAGCATTAATAGATGGGTATGAGTGTCAATGATTGTTAATTGTTGTTAGTTAGAAAAGTTTATCATCAATTAGGTAAGACTATTGGTAGTTATTGTGGGACTTGGTTTAGGAAAAAAATTCTATTGAGGAGAGTTACAGAGAGGTTATAAGAGTGATTTTTGGGTTGAATGTTGGTTATGAGATAGAAATTAATGCTCAAAGGTATCTAGTTTAGGAGTTGGGTGTTTAGGTTAGTGAGAGTGGTTTTTGGTTGGTTTTGGGTAGGAGTTGAAATGTCTAGAGTTACAAAACTCCAACATAGAAAACTAGGAAGAAAGGGAAATAAAATGGAATGATAGAAGAAATGAAATAAATAGATCTAATTAATGAATATTGATAAAAAAACATAGATAATTTAATTTTAGTTGTTTTTAATCTAAGTAATGTTGAGGTGGGTTGAAATCTATTATGGATCCTGGAGCAATGTCAGTAGAGTAAGAGTACCTAGGCTAAAAACAATGAGTTTCAAAAGCACCCTAAGCCTTTTACCTAATTTTTGGTTCATTGGGAAGCTTTTGGATTCACTTGAGAGTCATAATCTCTTACCCCTAAATGATTATTTCAACATTCTCTTCCTCTCTTAATGTAGAGTAAAGGAGGGTTAAAATTAAGAGTTTAACAAATAGTTTATAATATAGTCTAATAAATAATCTAATAACATATTGATCATGTGAATAGCTAGTAATCAATGATAGAGTTGCAGTCAAATTATAAATGATTATTTTGATCATGCAAGATTTCAAGTAATTGTCGATGGTCTAAGTCAACCATCAGTGGTCAAGGGTTGATCATCGATAGTTAGGAAGACATAGTCAAAATGGATAAAATTAGTCATTTTCACTTATGTTTTGTAGTTTAAAAGGTTGGGAAATGATCCAAGGGGGCCAAGGGTATTTTAAGGGTTAATACGACATCTATAACCATAGTCTATAATTTTATAGTGTCTACATTTTCCCCTTTTTGTTATGTAGTTTGTATCCACAAGATGCAAAGAAAAAAATGAAAGGTTGGTAGAAGGTTGGATGCCCCAAGTATGGGAGGAGGTATTCCCCCTCAAAACAAAATATAATGAGGTAAAATATAATCAGGTGTAGGTTTGATAAGTAGATAGGTGGGTGATAAGGTTGAGTGATAAGATGGGTTGGGCATTGAAGTGTAAACATGTGCACAAAATGTGACTAAGTGTGATAATATAGATCATGTATAGACTAAGATACCATAGTTGAGGTAGTTTAGAAAATAAGGTTAGACTAAAAGGATAGGTGATAGAGTAATTAGGCCACAGTGTTAGGAATAGTTGATATGGTTTATTCCTATAAACTCAAGTCTCTTAGGCAAGGTTGATGTATTCACATGTATCTAAAAACTAGATGTGATCTTGAGAAAACAAAAATGGTTGCAAGTGTCAAGACCATAAAGGGTCATGCTCTGAGGAACCTAAATAGTTAGTACATAAAAGTAGTGAAAGTTTATCAAATATGGAAAGCTAATCGATGTAGTCAAAATGACCAAGGCAAGGTTACCATAAAAGGTGTGTCAAAATGACCAAGATTGAGGTTAATGGGCTAGTTGGTTGGCAACAAATAAGGTTAAGGTTACTTTTTTTGGTAAAAGGTGGACCAATTTCCTAGTGAAAGGGTGAAAAAGGAGGTCTAAAATACCAACATCGAGATTAGGATGAAATGGCATTGTTGGATGAGGGGTTGATAAGGTAAAAGATAGGGTAGGGTAGGAAAGACCCTAAGTGGGTCAACCATCGATGATCAAGGTTGACCATCAATGGAAACCTAATGATCATTAATGTTCAAACATAAGCCCTAAAAGTGTGACTATAAAATGTCAAATGAGTTTTTATTTGCTCATTTGAAAATATTGACCCACAACACATCTACCTTATCAGTTGAAAAAAAGATGGTGATTTAGATTCTCATGTTAGCTGAGTCAGTGAGGGTTGACTGAGGTTGGACTTTGTGGAGGAGGTTAACCAAGGTGGGATAGAGTAGGTTAGAGTACCATAAAAAATGTAGTGAGGTAGATGTGGAGGGTGGGGATAAGTGGTGGCGATGGTAAAAAGGGCTCCACCATGATAGAGGATGCATAACAAGGTAGGGGATGTAATTGAATTTATAGTTTTTATTTCTTATTTGTTATTTTTATGGGTGAGTAGGATTGGAAATGGGGGTTTTTATATTTTTAGTAGGAAATTAGTAGGGGATTATAAATAGGTTGAGGGAAGGTAGGGGAGGGGGTAAAAAGGTTTATGTAAGATTTTAAGCATTTTTTATTGTTGTTAGGGATTGGTGGGTTAGGGAAAGGGTTTGGTCATTGATGGGCACCACATAGTGACCATTGGTGGTTGATATCAACCATAATCAGTTGATAATAAACCATCCAAGGTGTGGACCATTGATGTTCCACCATTAAACTATCAATGGTTTATGGTTGATAATTGATGGTTCTATAATGAACCATCAATGGTCAACACTAGATCATCAAAATTAGGAATAAGGTTAGGGAATGGGGTAGAGAAATGGATCAAGGGATGGTTTAGGCATAGGTAAAGGTATGGTTTAGGTATAATTAGATAAGTATGGGGTAGATGAGGTGTATAGGTTAAGGTAGGGGGTAGGTTTAATAGGTATAAGGTAGGAGAAGCTAATGGGTGAAGGTAGGAGTAGGTAAGGGTTTGTTTAGGAATTAAAAATGGTGTGAGGTATAAGTGATTATGGGTAGGGTTAATAGGTAAAATACATAGGTCATGGTTAAAATGGTAAGAAAAACTAAGGTAAACATTTAGCCTTGTAGGTGAGAGAGTAGCTACAGATGTAGAACTAAGTGCTTCAGCACTTGGATGAGGTATGTAGGTCTATGATGGACCAAGAGTGGGAGCACATGACTATAGTGGGCCTAGGTGGTATGAGATTTTAAGCACATGCCAAGATATGCAGTGATTTTGGTACTCCTTATCGAGAGATAGGACCTAGATACCAACACTTTCTTTCTATTAATGGGTCAATGGGAGATATTACCATCCTACTAGAGGACATTCACCAAATTTTATGGCTAATAATATGGGGTGAGTTGACAGAGAATATTGGTAGCAAGGAATGAGATACACATATGGATCAATTGTTTGGCATATACTTTATTCATGTTAGGTGGCATGCGATAGGTTTCCATTATGTACCTATGTATCACATGGATAAGAGAGGGAGATAGCTTGTCACAATGATGATATACATTACCTATTATGCACTTCCATATTATAGTAGTGGAAAATTTACCTTCTTTTTGTTAGGTGTTTTTGTTGACATGTTACTGGACTAGATAGTGTTTTCTTGGGGCCTAGTTTTACTGTTTTAGACCTATTGGGAGCTCTGGTGATACATAATACACAAGAGGTATGGCATTATCATTAGGTTTTTTCTACACTATTAGGCATATGAGCACAATAGGGTGCTATTAATATTTGGATTACCATGGTAGGCATAAGACCAAGGTGATTTTAGCATAGGATTCATGAGGTGGAGAGGTGACTATGCAATGATAGCACTAGGGAGAGACACAATATTTGGAGTGGTATAGGGATATGTTAGAGGCATTGGTGGATGATAAGGTTATCTAGGGGCCATATAATAGATTATTAGCATGGGAAACCTATGATAGGTAGACCTTATCACTATAAAGTTACATATGGATATATGGGAGATGGGATCATGAGGTGGATCTCATCCCATCTGATAGGGTTAGGAGATAATTTTGGATTGTTTGGGGTATTCCAAGTGATTTTTCAAGGTACATGAGATATGATGTTGAGGCACCATTGCCATTACCATAGCTTGAGGAGATAGAGATTGAACATGATGAACTACCAATGGCTATATTTATTGATGATGTAAGGGTTACACTATATTACCTTATATGGTTTTAGGCACATTATGTAGTGGTAGTGTTTGGGGGAGATGGTGTATAGTAGGCTCTCAATGTAGACATGGTGGAGGGGTGTGGAGACTAGATGGATGTGGATGCCCATAATCAGTAGGCATTCATCATGGAGAGATATCAAGCATGGGTGGGACTAGCCTCAACATAGGAGTCTATATTAGTGGTGACTTTAGAGAAAGATGCAACATAAGTCTAGGTGGATACTCTTATGTAGGATAAGCATACATAATGAGTGCAGCTAGCATTGGTAACACAAGAGAGAGATGCCCTGAGATAAGGAGGGTGGACACTCACACCTATAAGAACATTGAGGACCATCTCTATGGTGAGGTATGTGACCATGGTTGAGGAGTTTAGAAATTATGAGGCACTAGTCTTTAGAAAACTTCTAGATGAGACTAAATATGTTGAGTACAAAGTAGTAATTATTATGGGAGCTAGTTATGCTACATAGGGTTAGTGGTCAACATCTATGAGTGCATAGCCAAATCTCAAAGATTGTTAGGCTCTAGGGAGTGGTAGTGCCCCACCACCTTAGACTCTTATGAGATGCTTATTTTGATCTATTATATAATTTTTATTCTATCTTGGGAGTCAATGCAGTGAGATGTACACATTATTATGAGAGACAGGGACATTAATATGATGTATGATTATTTATGACTATGAGATTAATGATGTGATTATGGGTTATGGATGTTGTTTATGGTTATGGTTAGTTATTTGATGTTCTTTATGTTATGATGTTGTTTATGAGATGATCATGATGTTATGATTATAATTTTTCTTATTAGTAGATAGATGGTAAATTAGATGTTAGAAATATGGGTGTTTTAAATTAATGAATTTATGCTCCCTTATCTAGATATACATGTGAGGATGACATATGTGTATGAATCATTTTATTTGTAAAATAAAATTATTAGAATTTATAGATGTGAAAAATGGTTATGATTAGTTGATGTGATTGGTTAGAAGGGTGAAATGATGTTTGATGTGTGAGATGGTTAATTCATTAAAATGTTTTTATGGTTAAAACATACTTAAACAAATAAGGGAAAAATAAATCACAAAATAAAACACATGTTTGTTATTTAAATTTTGTTAATGAATTTCATTTGATTAGATGAGGGTGAATTAATCTTAAAACACATAGAGTAAGTTTGGACAATAAAACTAGATATGAGAAAAGAAAAGAAAGATAAAACAATCAAAAGACAATTGTCATAGTGAATGCATCAACAAATAGGTTTTGATAAAATAATGAGGCATAATCATCTTTCATTAGTGAGGACCAAAACAAAAGTAATCTACAATTGGTTTATTAACATAAGCCTTTCACATGCTTCACATCGACATTTGTTAATTGGTTAAAAAGTCTCTGATCACATAGTGTCAAGCAAGTTTAAAATCCTTTGTTGTATAGAAGGTGTAAAAGGGATGTGTATGATTAAAGGAACATTCTTATGAAATTATCCTACCTTTTCTGTAGGTTACCAAAGGGATATTATAAAAAATTCTATGTCATAGATGGTGTAGATTGATCAATGTGAGAAGTCTACTTATGAAAGCTGATTATGGCTTCCAAATAATGGGTCTTTTTATTTTTTTTATTGCTTTGAGAGGTTGGGAAATTTTATCGATGTGAGAAGCTTCCAAAAAAATTCATGCTTTTGACAAATGCTTTTACTTAACCATCCTTCAAGGGAGTGGTCTAATATTTTTGGACTTATTTTAGGCTTTGTGATAGCTGCCCTTCAAGGGAACAATCTATCTTTCATTTATAAATTTTAATTGGTTATCATAGCTTTCCTTTAAGGGAATAGTCTACTAATGTGAGAGATGACCCATATGATAGATGCCTGTTAATTTTTTTCTTTTGATGACATAGACTTACTTATATAGGCTAAAAGTCTTACCATTATGAAGGAAAAACAAAATCACAAGAAGGTGAAAATAGTGGGTGAGAGGATTATTTGAGAGACAATGACCATGGGATTCCATATTATTAGGGATGAAAAGTATCCATGAGAATCATTCCATGGATAAAGCTCTGGTACCCATATTTAAGATTAAAGCTAAGACTATAATGGAAATCCACATGATTTTGTGATTTAATCAGTAATCCTCAAAATAATGGGATGAAGGTGAAAATATTGTAAAATAACGGATGAGCTTAAGTTAGATAGAAGGTGAGTGTAGACACTAAAAAACTACACATGATAGTTCTAGTTATTTAAACACCTTAGGACCCTTATGGACCCTCATCAGACTTTAAGTCTAATTCACCACCTAGTTAACTAACTCATCAACCTAATAATTTAACCTTTAACCACATCTATTTAAACCCCTTTTTGACCCCTTCACCTTTGGACACTTGACCATTTATAGTCATCTTAACCATTGATGGTTAGCTTGATCATCAAAGATCAGGTCTCCTCACCTTCTTAACACATCACTAGATATGTGTGAGATAATGACACATGCCTGGTGGGACCTAACATCATATAGGTTCCCTTCCTTCGTTTATTGTTTGGTCATTGAATAAAATCTGAAATTTCTTTTGGCATAAAATAAACCCTTTGCATACATTGATTGCTTGCTTATTTTAGTTCATCTAATAACTTAAAGGAAAAGTAATTGATCATAGTTTCACTCTTTTTATAACACACTTATCTAAACCACATAATCAATCAACACATCAAAACAAACTTGAGACAAGGCCCGAACTAGATTTCATCACCTAGCAGTAAACCTTACCTTTTCTCAGTAATCTTGCTTGGAGGTCATTACCAAGGGGAGAACTAATTCAGCTCTTTGGTTGATTATAAAATCTAAAATTCAATATATTTTGGCTAAGCACCCAAAACCCTTATCATTTTGGTGTGTGAGGTGAGGGTGTAGGCCCCAATACCAAGTCATGTATTGAAGTTCAATATAGATTTCTCTCTTGAGCACCTAAACACAACCTAAAAGCAACCTTAGATTTACTCTTTAGTACCTGATCTACAAGCCAAATTTTCTTATTCACACTTTCTAAGGCATAATACAAAAGTGATCTAAAAATAATCCTAAGTTTTAAATGCACTTTTAGTGTATCTTTGGATTTCCTTGATTTCTTTTTTTTTACTTTTTTTTTTTGTTTGAGGTGTTAGTTTTGATCATTTCTTTCCTATTTTCTCACATGGTCTTTATTAGATAGTAGTTGAGAAATCAAACCAACCAAGGACCACCTTCCTCTTCTTATTCCTCCTATATGGAGTATACTTCAAATTTTGAAATTCCTGCTCATCATGGTCCCCCTCCTACCATGCTATGAATAGTTGTTGAGGGTGATGCAAATTTTGCCACATTCTTTGATAATTACCTCACAACCCTCCAACACTACCTTAACACCTTATCTCACTACACCTCTACTAATTTGGTTCCTCCCATGGATCCACCCTATGTTATGCCTCCCCCTCTTATGGTTGGTATTACTTCTACCCAACCTTTGATCACCCAAGCCTCTTTTTCTACCAATATCCCATCTACTGCCACCACCAAAACCCAATCCAACATTCCAACCTATAACCAAACTCTTCCTACACCAACCAAAACCTATAATATAGGGGAAACCTTACCTCTTATTACCTATACCCCACCTACCATGGGGATATAATCTACCCCTATTTCCACCATTCCCCTTATCACTACCAATACACCAATTTCCACCCCACTCCAAAATTTGGTACTTTTCATACCTCCTACCCTTCCAACCATTAACACAAGGGTCACCACTCAACCTCAACCTACCACTTATACTATACCTCCAAACCAACCTTTGTTAATCCCTTAATAAACACCCATGACATATTACCAATATGTTCCTAATCCACAAGGATACATATTACCTTCTATCCAACCTTTTATTCCCACATACCAATATGGGGAATCATCCCAATCTTGAATGACTACATATCAATATGTGACATGTTCCCAACCTTCCACCTCTTATCTATACATTACAGCCACCCAACCTCAACCAAACCTACCACCCAATTATGGAGCTCCCTAAACTCAAATAAATTTAGTTAAGATGTTGATGGATAAAATGTCCAATCTTGAATCATCTATTTCTAGAGCTCATAACCTTTTATCTTATGATAAAATTTTCAATGAACCCATTCACCCATCCACTCCAATCCTAACTTAACCTCCTCAATGAGAACTACCTAAGTTTTCCAAGTTCCAAAGCAAGGAGGACCCCCAACAACATTTAAAAGCATTTCACCATTCTTGTTATTTTATTGTATATGATAATGCTCTTCTCCTTCATACCTTCCCTATGTCCTTATCTAGACCAACCTTAGATTGGTATAGTGATCTCACCAAGCACTCTATTTTCTCCTTTTCTCAACTATCCTAAATCTTTTTAGATCAATTTTTAGTCAACATATCTAAATAGGTTTCCATTACTAATATTTACTCTATTAGGTAATTTGTTGATGAATCCATTGTTGATTTCATAGCTAGATGGTGAGGTCTCATTAACCAACTTTATTTCTCATTACCCCAACCTGAATTGATTAAACTCTTTTTTTGAGGTTGTGCCAAACATATTTCTATAACTCTTCAAGTTTAGACTTTTAAAACCTTTAATGAGACATTTACCATGGCACGTAAACTTGAAATTAGATACATTAATGAAGAGAAATCGAAATTGAGAAATAGAAATTCTAGATTTGAATCTAATGACCTTTATTTAACCGAAACCACTAACCCATCCAACCATCCCAATACCAAGACAAAGGCAACCTCAAACACATTTATCTTAAAATATGTTCCACCTCCAATTATCAGCCAACCTAATCAAACCAATTATTCCAACCCATCAACCTAACAAACTCACAACCAAAACCAAACCACTACAAGATAATAAACTCCCAAAGGGGAGTCATATGCTTGTATTTTGGATAAACTACTTAAAACTAATCTCATACAACTTACTCCTATCAAACCACCCCAATAATTAGATGCTTCTCACCCCACACCTAACTAGTACAATGAAAACAATCTATGTGCCTTCCATCATGTTATTAGACATGATGTTAGTAGGTTCAATAATTTTAAAACTATTATCCAAAACATGATTGACAAGGGTGAACTTACACTAGATAATCCCAATTCACCTCCAAATCAATCATTAGACATCTTTTATAAACCTTTTCCTAACAATGCACCTTCCACTAACCATGAAAATAACCAATCTAAATCATCTCATGCTCATGAGGTGCACATGGTCAATGTCATTATTAGTGAAACTACCATTGAGGAAACTATTAAGTCAACCACCTCTTCTTCCACCCCACTTATTGAAGTGATGTAATATTCTTATATTCTTTTAGATAAAAAAACAAAGGAAGGAACCTCCTCTCTTTTAATTGAAGAGACCATTGTCTTACCCACCTATCCTTTGATAGAAGTACCAAAGTATCCAACCATTGTTTCAACTAGTTCTTCTTCAAATCCACTTTTGGAAGTGGTAAAATCATTACTCTTTCATTTGGACATCCAAACAAAGGAAACAACCACCTCACTTTTTCCATTTGAACAAACCACACTCTCCTTACCTACCATAGAGCCAACCAGTCCTTTAGAAATCACTTAAAAAGAAGAGATCATCTCCTCTATTCTTTCCATAGAAACACCATATTCCTCAACCATTGAACCTTCCACCCAAGAAAAAGGTGAAGAAACTATTCCCTCACCTCAACCTATGGATTTAATATTTGAAACCAATAACCAAGGAATCAAACCCATCAATAAATCTTTTTTTAGATTGGTCTAAAATATAGAGTTTACTTCTCAACCCAACCTAGATAGGCCCACTTTTTGGCACCATCTTAGGATCCCTTACTAAAACAAACAAGAACCTTTAACCTCACTTACATCTACCCTAAAACCCATCATTACCTCAACCCCATCCTTAGATAATTCCTCCTCCAAAGCCATAGGGGAATATTCTAACCCACCTCAATCTAAATTTTTTAAATCACCCTATGATTCTTTGACCAAACCCATCAAGAATATAGGAATACTTGATAATACTAGCTTGTATCATCCATCTTTAAATTTAGACTTAACCCCATCAATTCCACTAAATAAACCTTTGACTAAACCTATTCAAAATGTGGATCCACCTAAACCATCTATAACTAGACCCATACCACCCCCTTCTCCTTTACCTTCAATTTTAGGACCACATCCCTATGTTATCCTCATTGCCTATTCTTCATCTAGTAAACCTTCTCCTTTTACTCTACCTATACCTACATCCACTAGAACAA
>JARHVA010003469.1:1370000-1517500 GCA_037957365.1 Torreya grandis | reverse complement strand
AAAAAATTGAAGTGAACCTTTTCCTGACAAAAGATACCCTTCAAAAAAATGAGAAAAGTTACAAACATACCCTTCAAGAAATTTGCAAACATACCCTTCAAAAAAGTTGCAAACATACCCTTCATAAAAATTAAAGTGCCCTTCAAAAAAATTACAAACATGCCCTTTAAAAAATTTGTAAAGGTCCTTTTTGGCTTGAATATATCTTTCAGAGAATTTTTAAAGTACATTTAGAAAAAATGTGTGAACAATTTGTCCAAAAGAATTTAGCACTTGGTCTTCAGGATATTTGTCTTTGACAAATTGTCTGAAAGCATTTGTCACTTGGATAGAAGAAAACTTGAAAGAAATACTCTTAAGGAAAATCCTAGAACAAAAAAATTGAAATAATTCAATAAATCTTAAAACAAAAAACCTCAAATAATTCTTTAAAGACTTAAACAAGGACCAAAACAAAGTTTTCAAAAAGAAAAGACTTGTGCATTTGTTGTGGGTTTTGTCAAAGAACACTTCTTCTAAAGAAAATCTAAGTGTTTTACTTGGACAAATGAAATAGACTTAGATAATATTTTACAAATAGGGGTGCCCAATTTTGGCCTGGAAGGCCAACATTTGGTCAACAAATTGGTGACTCATAGGGGTAGTATGGCTGCTATACTAACCAAACCAGTAGCCTTATCCAACCAAGTGACAATGGAGTTAATGGATTATTGAAGATGAATAACAAGGATTATTCCAAAACCAAACACAAGGAACACACCACATAAAAACAATAACACCAAACAAAGACAACACAAAACAAGACCAAGACAAACTCACACATGTGTATCAGCACTTTGAGAACACAAGTAAAATAGGAAACTATGTACAAAAGAAAAAGATAACTTTAGTAAAAATGATTTAGATATATCCCATTCACTAGGATATGGATCTCCTCTCCATACAACTTTGAGATTTAGAAATCATTATGTTGTTTGCATTGTATGATCACATATGGGCCACTTTAAAAAGCATAAAACTTTGTGTGTTTTCAGGGTTTGGCCCTATATTCATCGTATTTTATGAAAATATCTCCTTTTCAAAAAATCCTTGACATGGAATTCTTATAAAAATGCTTCTTTGTTTTCTTTTTGTGAGTTGTCATGGTTTGCATAGCTTGATCTCTTATCTCCTCAAGCTCCATCAACTCACATAATCTATCTCCCATGCTCTCATTCTCCATCAATTATAGTTGATAGGTGAGGTCTAACTTTGGTAACTCAAGTGAGATAGGAATCATAGCCTCCTTTATATACACAAGTGTTTATGGTGAGTTCTCAATTGCTTTCTTTGGGGTGACCTACCAGCCCAAAGGGCTATCTTCAACTTGGTATGTCAAGTCCTTTGATTCTCCTCCATACTCCTCTTTATGATCTTGATTAAGTTATTGTTTGTGGACACAACTAGTCCACTCTATTGGGGATATTAATTGGAGGAGGTGCTAAGATAAATGCCATGCTTAAAAGCCCATTCACTTGTCCTTGTTCCTAAGAAGGATAATGCATTATCTAAAATGATTATTGAAGGAGATCCAAACCTAGTTACTATACCTTCATATAAGTCTAGGACTAAATTTTCATTTAATTCCTTAAGAGATACAACCTCCAACCATCTTGTAAAATAATCAGTGTCTATCAACACCCACTTGTGACCAGTACTAAAAGGAGGATTGATCAGACCTATGAAATTCAAACCCCATTACATAAAGGGTCGCTCAACCTGGATTGGATGAAGAGTCAAGGTAGCTATCTTTTGTTTTCCATTAAAGAGAGCACACTTATAGCATTTCTTTACCCAATCATGGGTGTCTTTAAACAAGCTAGGCCAAAAGTATCCTTCCCTCATTATCTTGGTCATCATGGTTCTAGGAGCAAAGTGACCACTATCTGGTCCATCATGGAACTCATTTGACACTGTGTAAATCAAATATAAATCAATACACCTCAACAACACACTTAAAAATTCCTTCCTAAATAATTATCCATCAATAATTACACAAGGAATAAATTTTAGCCTAAAATACCTTCTCTTGGCCCTATCAAGACCTTGTGGACACTCACCAATTTAAAGGAAATGAATCATGTCTTGTGTCTAACTCCTTATGGTTAAAGATATAGATGTTGTAGGGTCATCATGCTATAAAAACTTCCCTTTTCTCTTTCAATTCTGAAGTAAGATGCTCACACAGTCCTTTTCCCTTCACTAGCTTGGTTATTTAGATTTCCATGTCATATTCCATCACTTTGGTGATCCAACATACCTTTTTCTCATTCAAATATCTGCTCAATATAAATTCTTTCACACTAGGATGAGGCACAAAAATGTGAATCTTTTCTTTAGACAACATATGCCTGAACTTCTTTAAACTCCTTATGACTGAAAGTACTTGTTTCTCAACATATATGTATCTTACCTCATAGCCTTCCAAACCTTAACTTAAGAAGGCAATAGGTTGTTCAAAAATTTCATCAATATCTTGAGTAAGCATGGTAGATATTACCTATTCATTCTCAAAATTTTACAAATTTAAGTCCTTGGAGAAGTTTGGACTTGCAAGAGTAGGAGCTTGGGCAATGGCTTGCTTGATGTCAAAATTTTATTTCTTCTTTTCTATCCAGGTGAATATCTCATCTTTCCTTAGAATAGAGGTCAAGGTCTTTAGTAGGTTATAAAAATTAGGAATGAAACTCCTAATTAAATTTATCTTACCAAAGAAGCTTTTTAGACCCTTCTTATGTTTAGGTAAGGAAAATGCCAACACGACACTTACCCTTTATGGATCAATGAATAGACATTTCCTAGAAATAATGTGGCCTAAGGGTTTTCCTTCATGAACAAAAAATACAAACTTATTTGGGTTTAGGTACATCCCAAACTCTATACACCTCTCAAAAATCTACCTCAGGTGTTTCAAATGATCATTTTTATCCTTGGAGAAAATTGTCACATCATCAAGATAAACCAATATAATGTCATTAATTAGCCCTTGAAAATCCATATCCATTGCATTATTAAAAGGATCTACATCATTTGAAAATCCAAATGGAATATTCCTATAGGCATATGTGCCCCATTTGGTGGTGAAGGCCATCTTTTATTGGTCACTTTCTTTCACCAAAATTTGATTGTATCTAGAATAACCATCTAGGAGGGAAAACCTCTCACTACTTACCACCACTTGAAAAATTTACTCCATGGAATGGAGGGGATAATGATCTCTCAAAGACACTCTATTCAAGTCCCTAAATTCCACACATAACCTGATCTCCCCATTCTTCTTCCTAATAGGGACTAAGTTGGTCAGCCAAGAAGAATGCTTGATGGGAAAGATGATTTTAGACTCAATCAATTTGGTGAGTTCTTTCCTCATGAGAGGCTCAGTCTTGGGATTGATTGGCCTTTATATTTGCTTAATGGGTTTGGCATTTTCATCTAGAACTATGGTGTGTTGAGCCAATCTTAGTTCAAAACCATTCAAATCACTATAATCCCATTCAAAAATATCACTAAACTCCTTACATAATTCAATGAAATCATGTTTTTATTGAATAGTGCATACGTTTCCAAGTGAAAGTAGCTTATATTTAAATATTTATACCCTTTCATAGTTATCTTTCTTATTTGACATGCTTACCTTCTCCTTATTGAGCTGGTCATCTTCATTGAATATGCTTTCAAGAGTCACTAGGCCTTTAGGGGTATTCTTAGACTTCAATTGGACAATATGTTGTCCATATTATTGTTATAGTGAAGACTAATTATTGGAAGAAAACTTATCCTCTTCTTGTATAAAAATATATATTTTATGGTCACTATCAAAGACTTTCCAATTGGTGACATTATCTGGTATGGATGGTATCACAATGACCTTTAGATGGGCATGGTTTTTGTCTTCCTTTATGCCCTTTAAAACATCAAATTGAGTACCAATAGATTACACCTATCAACATGTTTATTGTCTTCCCTTAGAATGTATCTAATGTTAAAAGCCATTAAATATTCTACAAGGTCCCAAACTCTATGCTTATAGGATTTGAGCAAGGAGTTCTTGGTCAAATTCTACCCTCTAACTTGATTCACAACAAGCTTGCTATCACCAAACACTGGTAATTCCTTGACACCACTTTTCCTTTCCCATTTGAGGCCATGAATGAGGGAATAATACTCTACCACATTATAGGTTCATGATAATTGAAATCTGAAGGATAAAAAATACATTTCCTTTGAAGGCAAAACTAGCATAGCTCCACCACCTACCCCCATCTTGATTCTAGACCCATCAAAGAAGAGATACCACAAGGAATTCACATCCTTGCTTTATTTCATCATATTAGGTATGAAATAATCCTTATCATGCATATAATAGACCTAAAGACTAAATTCTTCAATAAATCTGTAATGATAATGTTCATAGTTGTTATCTCCCCACTCACCTAGGAATAAATCAAAAACTCCTTCAAGGGAAGATGATGGGGATTGGTCAATGTTAAACTCCTCTTCATCAATGATATCATTTATAAAATTTTCTACCTTAAGTGATTATGGTTCTAATTGATCTCTATGAATAGGTTTTGACTCAATTTTCACCTTAGTGCTACATTTTGTCCTAAACACCATGTAGGACCAATTGGCTATCAAATTTCCACCTATCTTAGATGTAAAGTCCCTTGACAAGTAAAGAAAAAAATAGAGAGGTAAATATTCTACTACCACATCATTGGGAATTAAAAAACTAGGAAAATAATGAAGGTTCAAATTTAAACCTTTCACTACCCCCAAAGTCTTGGTTGGTGATCTATCCAATTATAAATCTCTTTTAGTCATTGGCTCATACTTGAGGCCCAACTTATCTACTATACATTTTGGCATAACTGATGTGCTTTATCCATTGCCAATGATGACATTATAAACTAAATAATCACCAATAATTATAGATAGTTAAAAAGGAGGATTCTTCTCATCTTTCTTCACTTAACCATCCATAGATTGGCTTCCATTTACTAGAATGACATTGTCATTTCTAGATGAGCTAGCTTGTTTGCCCAATCCATGTAATTACTTTTAGAGTATATCTTTATGCCCTAGTAATTATAGAGATTAAAATAATGAGATGTTCATATTTATATTCTTCATTTGGTCTAACACATTGATGTAAGGATTACTCACCTTGGGGTTCTTTTTATGAACATTTACACTTTGTGGTGTAGCTTGTGGAGGTAGAGTTGTATTAGCTATCCTAAAATTTGGAATCCTCTAATTTTATTATAGTTTAGGATCTATGTTAGACCTAATTAAAATATGAGATGATGTAAGAGTCACAATATGTCCTTGATTATCTCCTTGAGATTAATCAATATCCCTCCTTTTGGACCTAGTATTGTAGGCAACACTAGTATTCTGATTATTTGTATTTGAAATAAATTAATGGCATAAAATTCACCCTCCAAATGATTTATGAGGGTATAATTAGTTTTAGGTTGTCCATTTTCTACCCAATCTTTCATGGATCCTTCAAAATGGTAATATTGGAAAGATTGACTACCTTACATTGCCATACCTTGATTGTGCATTTCATTTGCATAAGCAACTTGTTCATTACCATGTTCAAAAGATGGATAGTTGGGTTATTCTTGGACCAAAATATTTTGAGTGGGTAAAATGGATTTGGAGGATGAAGGAGTAATAGGATTATATAATTGATAAGGCTTGACAGGATAATTTGTTCTTGTCCTTGATTATTGCCTTGAAAAGGAGGTTTGTTCATTTGTCCAAATTGATTGCAGGATTGATATGGCCTATAACCTTGGGCTTGTTGCCTTTTGAGAGAAACTAGTTCATTATGAACACTTTGGAGTAAGATTTTAACCTCATGGATTTCATTTGAAGGAGTAATGGTATATTTTTATTGACTAGGCAAAGGAGCTAAAGTGGGCAATGCACTTTGACTAGGAGAATGCAAATTAGGGAATAGTGGCATTAGAGGTCTAGGAGCTATCTTTCCTACTTGGAAAAGACAATTATTTTCATTTATGTGTATTTCATAGGCATTAGGCAATCTGTTTCCACCCATGGATTGAATCATCATGGTAATGTCACTTTTTAATTCTTTTAAGTAGTACAAAAATGTATAGTTTGTGATTGGCCCCACAAAAATTAGGATTCTATCCCAAGTTTTTTAGAACTTAGTATTAAAATCCTACATGAATTCATATGGTACCCTCTTTATTATGGTTAATTAATTATCTAAAGATAGGTGATCACTATTTTCCCCAAACCTATCAATAAATAGAGTCCCCAACTCATCCCATGAGCCAATAGAATTTATAGGTAGGGTCCCATACCAATCCAAAACTTTTCCTTTGAAAGACAAGGAGAATAACCTAATAACTACATTTTATTGGGTAATATTATGGATATTAAAAATATTTTCTATATTTATGATGTGCTCAATGGTATTAATTAGACCATCTCCACTAAAATATGAGATACTTTTGAGGGTAGATTCTAGAATTTGATCATACTAGGAAAGATGCAAGGGAGATGCCTCAGTGAAAGGCAAAAAATTTTGTCTTTTATCCATTTTTGAATGATCACTATGGATTTTTAGAATGGACTATAACACAAACTTATAAGATTTAAACACAAAATCTCTTTTATAAGGATGAGTGCTTACAAATATATACCTTTTGGTGGAATATGGAGGTAATTCCACAAACTTGAAGGGTACACCTTTAGAAGTAGACCTAGTGGTCATCTTTGTCATGGAAAATAGGAAGTGATCATTAAATAAAGACTTGAATTATTTAATGGAGTCACCAGGTACTAATGTAGATGTTTTTTTATCTTTAACAATGCCAAGACTAGCACCAATCTTGTAGGACTTAGAGGTCCCACTGGGCATGGAAAACATTTTTAATGCTTAGATTTGTACCCTTGAGGAGATGCTCAGCTCTCCTTATCCATGTAGAAAAATAGAATCATCTCTTTTTCTATGGGTGACAATTTTGTTGAGATGAATCTCTAGATTAGGGGCTAACTCCCCTTGATGCACTTTTAAAACTCTTTTAATCTATCAATTGTGTATGAAAAGAGTTCATAAAAACAACTAAGAAAATAAACGGTGATGCACCAATATTTGATATCCTCCCAATTGACTAAAACCACTAATTTAAAGATAAAACAAGGTGTCTTCTTGCATAGAACTCAAAATTTAGGAACCATTATTACATCAACATTTCATATGCTAGATTTGAGAAGGTATATGGTTCTTAAAATGGAATGAATGATCCAAAGAAATATATAGTAATAAATCACTTCTAAGATATCTCTACACTTATAAAATAATACTAGCAAAGACTTGCAATAATCTCCATTCTATAAATTGGTAGACCATCAAAAGTACAATCTAGAAAAGGCAATCTTTCACTAGACTAGACAAAGAATGATTAAATCATTACTCAATATTATAGCATATGAGAGACAATAACACTTGTATATCTCCTCAAGAGTTATTCAAGTACAAATCTAGCTAAAGTTTCCCAAATAACTAGTAGAGGATGCAAAAATGAGCCAAGAGGACCCATACATAGCCTTGAGAGATAGAGAAATCAAAGGAAGTCCAAGGGTCACTGAGACATGTGTCATCTTGAAAGGATCAGTTACAATTGCATGAGAGAGAATTAGGTAAGCTATACCATGTCATTAAATGGATCAATTACAATGAATTATAATTGAACCAAAGCCTTAGTTATAATTGAATTAGCTACAGTTGAATAAGCTACAACTAAAAAAAAATGCCTCAGTTACAATCGCCATTTGTTACCTATTATCTTTGCCTTTAGGTTCCCACTGAGTCCTTCCTTTTAATCTCCAATGGCTAGTCTCTATAGTCTGAAATTGATGTGTTGTGGGCCATAATTCTTCATACATTTCTTTTGTACATTTTTTTTAGACCTTTTTCTTTGGATAAATTGTCCATGGATATTTGTTTCTATTTATTTCCTTAGAATTTTTGTCAAGTATTTTCCTTTGGGCTCATTGCTTGTTCATTTCCTTTAGACAAAAAATTTGAAGGAATTCTTCCTATTTATTTCATTTGTACAAAAATTATAAAGGAATTATTTTGGAGTTTCTTCTCTTCATTTGTTTTAGAAAAAAAGTCTAAAGGAATTATTTAGGGGTTTCTCTTTAGTCACTTCTCCTCGTTCTTTCCTATGGATTTTTGATTGGTCCCTTCAGTGAAGTTGAAATGCCCTTCAGATAATTTGAAATTCCCTTCATCTTTTGTAAATGATCCTTTGAGATTTTGGAAATTACTTTTGGGAGAAATGAAATTATCCTTTGAAAATGCAAGTCCCCCTTTGGAATAATGAAAGTGAACACTTTCCAAATAAAATACCCTTCGAGAAAGTTGTAAATAATCCTTCATAAAAATTGAAGTGGACCTTTTCCTAAGAAAAGATATAGAAAAATGAAAGTTCCCTTCAAAAAAGTTACAAGAATACCCTTTGAAAAAGTTGCAAACATACCCTTCAGAAAATTTTCAAACATACCCTTCAAAGCAATGAAAGTGCCCTTCAAAACAATTACAAACATACCCTTTGAAAAAGTTGTAAGGGCCCCTTTTGGATTGAAGATATCTTTTGAAGAATTTTTAAAGTACCTCCAAAAAAATTATGTGGACAATTTGTCTGAAAGAATTTGGTACTTGGTCTTTGGGATATTTAACTTGAATAAATTGTCTGAAAGAATTTGTCACTTGGCCAAAATAAATACTCTTAAGGAAAAGCCTAAGACAAAAAATCTAAAATAATTCAACAAAGCTTAAAATAAAAAGCCTTAAATAATTCCTTAAAGACTTAAATAAGGATCAAATAAACTCTTTTAAAAGAAAGACTTGTGTATTTGTTTTGGGTTTTGTCAAATAACACTTCTTCTGAATAAAATCTAAGTGTTAGACCTAGCCAAATGAAATAGACTTAGATGATTTTATATAAATAGGGGTGCCCAATTTTGGCTTGAAAGGCCAAATTCTGGTCAATAGTAACTTCAATACATCTTATCTATCAACTTCATCTAACCCATTGATTATCCCCAATGGGTTTTTAACATCATTCCCATTACCAAACCCATAGGGCGACTACACCTTTTTACCAACTTTCATGACCTCAACCTTTCTTTTCCAAAGGTTGACTTTCTTTTACCTAGCATTGACCAACTTGTTGATCTTATAGATGGCCATGAGATGTTATCTCTCATGGATGGATTTTTAATATATAATCAGATCTTGATTACTCCCAAGGATCAACATAAAACCTCTTTCATTTCCCCATGGGGAATTTTTACTATAGAGTCATGCCATTTGGTTTGAAGAACACTAGTGCAACTTACCAACATGCTAAGACCTACATCTTCCATGACATCATCCATAAAATCATTAAGGACTATGTGAATGATCTCCTTGGGAAATATAAATATCAAAAGGATCATCTAGATGTCCTCAAAATCATCTTTGAATCCCTTATCCATTTCTATGATCACCATAACCCAAAGAAATGTATTTTTAGGGTATTTTATGGAAAGCTTATTAGATTCATTATCTCCCTTCAAGGAATAAAAGTAGACCTTGACAAAGTAAGATCAAAATACAACCTCCAACACACCTTAAGCAACTCTTCAGCTTACATGGGAAGCTCCAATCGATCTGATATTTCATCTCTCAATTATTAGATAGATGTCAACCTTTTCACCATATCCTTAAGAAAGACAACTCCTTTAAGTGTACTAAATAATGCCAACAATATTTTGATTCACTCAAAGAATACCTTCTATATCCACCTTTTTTGACCACTCTTAAAAATGATCAACCCTTCTATCTTTACATCTCCACCACTGACCATTTCCGAGGGGAAATGCTCAATCATCGTGCTGAATAGAACAAAGAGAAAGTTATCTACTATATAAGTTAAACACTTATAGAGTATGAGACTAAATATTCCTAGCTTGAGAATATTTGCCTTCCCCTCATCTTTATGGCTTCCAAAACTTTCCACTACTTTATTAATCATGAAACCTACGTCATCACAAACACTGACCCACTCAAGTACATGTACTCTAAACCATACCAAAACTATCATATGGATTAGTGGCTCAAGCTTTTAGCTAAGTTTGATCTTGAGTTCCTTTATCATAAGTCAATTAAAGGGGAAGTCATTACTGATTAATTGGCTAAATATATTCTTCCAAATAACCAACCTCTTCCTATTGTGTTTCTAGATGAGTCCATTGTGACTCTTTCTCAACAAGATCCCACCTACCAAATGTCTATGTTCTTCAATGGATCTAAATTCCAACATGGTGGGGGTGATAGAGTTATTCTCATTCCATTAGATGATGAACCTCTTCCCCTTTCCTTTAAACTTGACTTTAAATGCACCAATAATGTGGTTGATTATGAAGGCCTAGTCATAGGTCTCCAAACCTCTTTAGCCTAGGGAGTCAATACAATCAGTGTCTTTGGCAATTCCAGCTTGTGGTCAACTAGTTTAATGGATCTTGCCAATGTAATAATGATGTCTTACTAAAGTATAAACACCTATTAGATGTACTCTTAGCATCATTCAATCATTACCTTATCCAATTAGTTCCATAATTTACCAACAAGTTCATAGATACCATGGCTTCCCTTACTTCCAAAATTCCTTTTCAACCTCCTAAATCTATACTCTTTATTACTTTCCATCATTTTATTACCCCATCCTATATACATTCTGACATTCCTACCATTTTTAATGTAGAATAATTTCCATTAGACATATAGTACAAATAAACTTTTGATTACCTCAACCTTGGTATCATTCCTCCCAACCTCTCATGGAATACATGATCAGACTCTGTTTAGAGTACCTCTCATTATACCATACTATGTGTAATCCTTTACAAACATGGATTTGATGGCCTCCTTCTCTATTTCCTTCACAATCATGAAGCTTCCCATGCCATCAAGGAAATACATAATAAGATATGTGGGGGACACTTTAGTGGTTTAGCTATTGCTAAATGTATCCTTCACCTTGGATACTATTGGCCTACCCTTAAGCATGACTATTGTGATTATGTAAACAAGTGTGTTAAGGGTCAGCAACATGCTAATTTAGACCATATTCCATCCCATGGCCTACAATTATCTAGATGCTATTGGCCATTCTCATAATGGGGCCTTGATCTTATTGGGGAAATCAATCCTCATTCATCATAATACCACTAATTCATCATTACCACCACTAAATATTTAACCAAGTGGGTGGAATCCATTCCTCTCATATCAACCAAGGCTAATAAAATTTTCAACTTTATCAACCATCACGTCATCTATCATTTCAATGTTCCTCATAAGATCATCATCGATAATGATAAATATTTTAATAATAAGAAATTACAAGGTATTTGTGATGAATTTGGCATAAATTTAAGCTTTTCCTCACCTTACCATCCACAAAAAAATAGACAAGAAGAAGCCTAAAAAAATGTTGACCAAAGTTATTAGTGCTTCAGGTCAAGATTGGTACTTAAACATCCCCTTTGATTTATGAGCCTATCACAATAAATTTCAAACCTCTAAAGGTGTTACGCCTTTCTCACTAATCTATAGAGTAGAGGCAATATTACTTCTAGAATTCCAAATTCCCTCTCTTCACATATCTTTAAAAGAGATCATTTCTAAGAGTGAGTATCATCAAGAATGACTGGCATGGCTTTAGCTACTTGATGAACATCACCTCACAACACTTAACCATCTTCATGTCTATCAAGAGTGAATAAAGCATGCCTATAACAAACACCTAAAAGAATGAGAATTCAATATTAAAGACCTTATCTTTAAGGAAAATCAACATGTCACCAACATGAAGAAAAGTAAAAGTGGCAAGTTTTCTTTCAATTGGGAAACCAGAACTTGGGCCTCTCATTGATTTGCATCTACACCCATTATTTTGTTAAAATAAGGATTGAAATCACTTTTTTTCTAACTTAAGCTCATCCCTTGATTTATGATATTTTTACCTTCATTCACCTATCCCTCTCCTGTTGAGGACAAGCGATTACAACATAAAACCATGCGATTAACCATGATAGTCATATCCTAATCCTAAATATGGGTACCATGGATCTACCCATGGCATGGTTTTCATCGATCTATTTATCTCTAAAAAGATAGAATCCCATGTTCATTCTTCCTCAAACCATTTTTTTCACCTACCATTAACCTCTTTATGCTAAAAGTTTTACCCTAATAAAGGTAAACCTCTAAGCCTAAATAGACTTATCTATGTCTAAAACTAACATCAAAATATTTTGGGATACCAAAATGTTATTTGGGTCACATAATTGTAGCATTGTAGACTGATCCCTTGAAGGACAACTACCCCAAAATCCTCTAAATTGCTTAAAAATAGACTACTCCCTTAAAAGATAGCTACCAAAATAGACAAATCCAAATTTAGACCACTCCCTTAAAGGATGGATAAGTCAAATTTGTCAAAATAAATCATTTTAAGCTTCCCACATCGATCATGTTTAGAAACCTATTATAAAAAACTGAAATAACAAGCAGAACTTATATCAAAATAGAGCAATCTATCCCAATAAAGATGCAATCATCTTTTATATCTAACACTAGTAGACTTCCCACATCGATCAGTCTGCACCTAGCATAAGACATGGAATTATCTATTATGGTTTTTAGGTCATCTATAGAAGGGGAAAATTAACCCACATAAGTTTACCCTACCCATCACCCATTTCCTTTTTATTCCTATTACCGACCTCTCATTTATACTATCTATAAATCAAGGGATTATGATTTTACTCGACACAATGTGATTAAGACACCTTTTTATCAACCTAAGCATGTAAATGTGAAGCATTCAAAAGGATTATGTTCCCTAAGATGATATAACTTTGAATTTTGTTTTGTATTTATCAATGAAAATACATCACATTTCTTTTCTTATATTTTCAATATTAGTTCATATGTCTCATTAGTTCTTATCAATTTTCCCACATTTAGATTTTTATCTTTATGTGCCATCATATAACATCATAAACCACAAATATACATACATAATCCATTATCATCATAACAAAATGATCATCATCACCATATCACATAATCAAATATCATCACATCAAATGCCATTACATAAACAACATCAATGATCATGAACATCAAACTATCCATAAACATCATATCATATCCACGAATAAAAATAGAACATCATAACCATATTCTAAACATCACATGCTTAAGCTACCGAGTAAAACATCTCTTAAATCATGTGCATAAATCATAAACCAAACCATGACATGAACATGAATATCCATAATCATAAACTACATCATGAAAGATAAATCACATCTATCTAATCATCAACATCATCATATACACCATGTCATCAAAATAGTACATGTAATAATCTATAAATCACTCTCTCATGTAAATATCACATCATCTGCATGCAAGTTGGTATCAAAAGCATGTACATATACATCAGATCATATCAAATGTTAAGCCCTTGGTGCACCACTACCATAGGCCCCTCTTGTTCCTCCACTTTCACTACCACTAGGTACTATTCCTCTTAAACTAACCCTTGTCCACCTAATATACAAGCCCACTATCTTAGATTCACCATGGCTACCCCACCTACTAAATCGGCCCTGTACTCCCCCCATATCATCTTTTATAGACACTATTCTAGCTTTATATCCTCATAGTACCTCAACTATAGCTGAGTATTGTGTCATAACAATCATCCTAGGTGGTCCTCCTATTGGTGTTACTATAGCTCCTACCCTCTACCTTAATGTATCCCTCTCTTGAGTCACTAAACCAAGGGAAGTCCTCACTTGATCTTTCTCTATTGTAAAGTTGACAATTTGACCCTATAAATTAATAATTTATCCTTGTAAAGTGGCCACCTATTCTTGTAACCCTATGATTTGAGCTTGCGCAGTTGTTAGTGATGTTGATGCCTATCCATACTGACCACCACTCTATACATGTTCCCCAACTAGATCCACATCCATGGGCTTTTAGCCCTTATTATCCCATCTAAAATTGGCCACTACATATAAATCATAGTACCATATTACATATCCATCAACAAAACTATCATCATTTATCATTGCTCTAGCTGATATCTCCTCATGATCTAGTACTACATCTTATGGCTATGGATTTGGAAGTAAAAACTCTACATCCTCTCTCATATAAATTGGATAAGGAGCTATAATCCCCTAAATAAGGCCATACTACCTCTACACTTGATAAAAGGGAATGAGATCCATCTCCCCTCTCTCCTCCCATATATCCATCACCAACTCTGTAGTGATAGAGTGTGGTAACTCTATTGGGCTCACCTAGGGAAACTCACATATGGCCTTCAAATAACATCACCTATAATTAAACCCTTGAAGGCATATATAAACTAATCAATTTTTGTGCCACCACCTCCAACACCTATCAAAGCATAATCTCTTCTCCATCTCAAGAAACCAACTATGTAGTCTACCTATGTATAACCATCCCATGGTAGCCCCAAAGGTCTCAACACTATAATATGCTCATATTCCAAGCAATGGAGCACAAACCTAATGTTAATCCTATATCATCTATGAGCTCTATATTCCCATAGCTCCCTATAAATATAAACAAGACTAGAAGCCCCCCAAATATAGTCCTACCCAACAACATCTACACCAACACTCCCAATAGTAGATAGCGAACACATCCACTACACAGAATAGGCAACATGAAATAGGATACTTCCACCATCATCATCAACTTTCTCTCATCTAGGGACCTTTGGTATAGTGGCTCATAACCAAAACCACCTAAATGCCACTTGGCATGGGCTCTATCCTCACCATAAAGTAGATCCATCTTCTCATCCTTATCCTCAATATTTATATGGTAAATAGGCTCCCCTCATTTTGACTACCATGTAATCCTATGGACATCCTCTAAGAGGATGGTAATCTCAGCTATCAATAGTATGAAGGTGGTAATGGCTATATCCCATCTTGTGATGAGGGCCACTATCATCATTGCATCTCATGGTAAGCACTGATAATTTTGTATGGCTCCTAAGCCAACCTCCTCCATATGCATCTAATCATCTTGAGTCATCCCTTCATGGACCTCAATGAATATCCTCAACACCTGATCCCTCATCTATATTTGGTCTCATGCCTACAAAAATCAAAGTTAGCATATGTCACCATTACTCATTTCTAAACCAACCTCGTTATCAACCTCCGCCTATTTCTTTCAACCTATTCCAAACAAACACCCATTGCATCTACAAAATTACCTCTAGTATTTAAAAAACATCTACCCATACCCACAAAATTCTCACCACTCTACCCAACAATTATTTCATAGCATCGAACTTACTTAAAAATTACCCTATCTTAAAATATCAAATAACACCTAAATCTATCTACCAACCATCAAATTAGATATCAACTCCATACATCATTCCTACTTGACACTTTTCCTAAATCATCCCAACCCATCACTCTAACACGTCACCTATCTTAAACTTACACTGAACACTTTAATCCACCCACACCATTTTAAAACAAACATATTAAACAAATCTTCATCCATACCTTTCAAACAATCCTTCCACAAAACATTCAACTACTGACAATTTATCTAAACCATTGAAAATACTATAAAGCCCTTTTTCCCTTGGTGTTCAACCATTGACAGTTAGGCCAACTATCGATGATTAGGTCAAACCACTGATGATCACTATGTGTGACTACTGGTGGTGATAAACTCAATCCTCTACCTCAAAGCAACACCAAAATAACAAAAATGACAAACTAAATTCCTTAAAACTATCCTACAATTCACCCCAACCTAAATCTTCTTTCAAAACAAAAATTCATCCACTAAATTTTCTAATTTCACCCATAACCTAAACTAGGGCAAAACCAGCCAAACCTAATTTCCAAATAATCATAAATTACCCAAATTCAACTTCATAAATAGAAAAATCAACTAATATACAAACTTAATACACCCTTACCTCATTCCTTGATCATTGTCAAAGTCAAAGCCCACATCTTGTTATTCAACCATATCCTCATCTACCTTGTATGACTAGTCCCAACTGATCTCCTCAAACACACTCAACCAATCCACAACTGACACTTCACCCAAATACTTAGTTAATTATTATAGATAAACACCAAAAAAAAAATTGTTAGACTACATGGAAGCATAAAAGCCCAGAGTTAAATTGTTGAAAGTGAAAAAGAAATTTCATTTTCACCTTTTATATTCTAGCTTTTTAGGGTTTCCCCCTGACTATCGATGGTGAGGGTGATCATCATTGGTTGACCTTGGGACCCTTAACCATTAATGGTTAGGAGAGTCCAAATTTTCACAAAAAACATTTTAGGCACTTAACCTAATTACCCTAGATTTGGAGATCACCTAATATCCCCCAAACTAGATTTAAATTTTTTGGAGATTACCCTTCTTTAACCCAACCATTAGACCATGTCCACCTCAATGTTTCTCATTTTTTACCCAAACTATTCACATATTTTATGATGATTTTAGGATTATTTTTAAGGGAGTACATAAACCAAACCATTTGTGTTTTTTAAGGGAGAACTTCCTACCTTAGATACCTTCAAAAACATTGACCCTATGTAGGAGACTTAGAGAGTACCTGATCAGCTATGGCCAATGTCATGGACCAGTTACCCTATCACTTATTACTCTAAAATAAACCTTATTTTTATGAATATTAGCAACTTTAATCTTTGAAAAATATAGATCATCACACTTAGTCACATTTTGTGTGCATGTTTATGTTTCAAATACCTAACCCCTTTATCACCAACTTTATGACTCACCATATACCACTTATCAAGCAATGACTCAATTTTTATATCAGCTCATTGATTCCTATTTTGAGGGGGAACACCTCATCTAATATTTTTGTGTAAACTATACCTTAAACCAACACTCCATTTTTTATTTTGTAGCTTGTTAATTCAAAACTACATAACAAAAAGGGGCAAAATATAGACACTAAAAAATTGCACATAATAGTTCTAGTTGTCAAAATGCCTTAGGACCCTTATGGACCCTCATTAGACCTTAAATCCAATTGACCACATAGTTGTATAACTCATCAACCTACTAAATTTACCTTTAACCACATCTTTTTAAACCAGTTTTTGACCCCTTCACCCTCGAACACTTGACCATCAACAATCAGCTTAACCATTGACAATTATCATAATTAATTATGTTTGTCTTATGCAGTGCTAACAAACTTCCAAACATCATGATCATAAACTTCACCCTTGAAGGATCCTTCTATCATCCATCTCTCTTTTCCTATAAAAGGAGGTGATTAGGAGGGTGAAAAGGATCCATGTTCAAGCTATCAAATCTTCTTACACATAGGTATTCCAGTTTTCTAGCATCCATTCCTCTTTTAATAACCTAATAATATCAAAAGAGACCTGAACCTCTACCAAATTTTCTATTAAGGCCAAATTACTATTACTCTAACATTCTATTTTCTTCTTGTATTTCATTTCATTTACTTTATGCAAGTACATTACATTTATCATTTTCAACTTGATTATTATCAACAGTAGATTGACAACCTCCTAGTAAGCATATGCTTCTTAGATCTAGCTCATCCTAAGAAACCCACTTAAATATCTTTCTAATAACCCCTTTTTTTAGTTCTTTCTTATTTTTAGGTTATTCCTTCCTAGCCAAATAATATTTCTCCATCTTCATCTAGATTACGCGTGCATCACCAAGTATTTCTACCACACCCTTATTACTAGTTTCTTATCTTCTTCCAAAATTAAAAAATGAGCCAAAATTTTGATAAATAGTGAGTTTGATCTTATTTAACAAAATAAATGACATAGATATGAACCATTAAGAGGCTCAGGTTCTATTTTCCCCTCAAGAGAGGATAATTGGTAAGCTCTTGATCCATGCTTGTGTGTAATGATATAAGGTCCAAGACAATTGAAACAAAAATTACCCCACTTTATTTTATCCATATTGGTTACATGTTGATTTTCCTTTAAGATTAGGTATTTGATATTGAATTATCTTTCTCTTAGGTTTTCTTTATAGGTTCACTTGATTTTTTCTTGATAGACATGTAGATGGGTAAGTGTGACCGAACAATGCTCATCAAGTAGCTCAAGTTGGGCTAAACATTCTTGATGATAACTTCCCTTAGAAATGATATCATATAGGGATATGAAAAGAGATGGAATCTATAATTTGAGAGTCAAGACAACCTATGATCCAAAGATAAGAGAAAAAGGGGTAGCACTCACAGGGATTTGAATGCTAGTACAATATGCCCATTTTAGTTAGCATGTTGTTAAGGGGTTTGTTAGAAGAATTAGCCTATATATTAGATTGTGGATGATAGGGTGAGGAGAAACTCAAATTAATGCCAAACATATCATAAAGACTTTAGACTTTTTGGTTTTTAAAATATTTACCATTATTAGTGATTATCTTATGAGTAACACCAAAATAATAGATAATGTGATTGTTGATAATATTGACAATATTTTTGGCTTTGGTTAAAATGAGAGGAATAACCTCCAACCATTTGGTGAAATATTTGATCACAGTGAGGATAAAATGATATCATTATGAAGAATGGGGGTTAATTTCACCAATAAGATCTAGTCCCCACTATGATAAGGGTAAAAAATCCTTAGATACTTAGAGGCTATGACTAAGTGTGTGATGCAAATTGGCATGATGTTGACATTTAACACACTTCTTCACATAATCAAAATGGTATTAGTTAAGGGTGGGATAGTAGTAGCCAAGGTGAAGGATACATTTAGAGATAGCTAGGCCACTAAAGTGTTCCCCACAAATCTTGTCATGCATTTCTCTGATAGCATGAGAAATTTCATGACTATGTAGGCAACATAAAAAGATACCATAAAATCCAAAATTTTAAATAATTCACCATAGTATGGTATAATGATAGGTAATCTGAATAAATTCTCTTTGATTATTCCTAGAAATATTGGAGGGAATGATGCCTAGGTTGAGATAGTCAAAGATTTTCTTATACCAAAGGTCAGGTTGGGTCTCCTCCACACTAAAGATGGAAGGAGGGTTTGATTTGGTAAAATAAGGATTGATAAGTTAATGGATAATGATTAATATCTTAGATTTAGAAGTTATGAATGGGATTTAAGAAGTAAAGGAAGCCATTGTATCGACAAACTTGTTAATACATCATAGAATGGTTTGTAAAAGGTAAAGTTAAAATGACACTAAGAGTACATCAACTCTATATTTATAATATTGTAAGATGTCATTTTTACATTAATAAAATCCATTTAATTTATTAACCATGATTTGGGAATCATCAAAAATATTGATCATCTTGACTCTCAAGGCTGAATCAATTTGGAGACTTATCACTAGGGTTTCATATTTAGCCATGATGTTGGTATAATTGAAATCAATCTTGAAAGATAAAGGGTTTCACCATCAATGGGGATGATAATGATACCAATACCACCACCACATTTCACTTCGATCCATTAAATAACATGGTCATTTGATAGGTGATGTCCTCTTGAGAAAGAGTCATGATGGACTCATCAAGAAACTTAAGAGGAAAAGGTTGGTTGTATACTAAATGTCCTTTAGATAATTGTTTAGTAATGACTTGAAACTTTATTGAATTCTATATAAATAACTCAATGTCAAACTCAAATAATATCATGAGCCACTTATCCATATTTTGGTTTTGGTATGGCTTGGAGTGCATATACTTGAGTGGGTTGGTGTTGGTTATGACATAGGTCTTTTGCTTGAGAAGGTAGTGACAGAGTTTGAAATTCATGAAGACCAAAGTAAGAAAAAGTTTTTTGGTATAGGTGTATTGAGTCTCATACTCTATAATCATTTGACTTATATAGTAGACAACTTTCTCTTTATGTTTCTCATATTGATGTGCAAGTGTTGCCCCTAAGGAGTGATCGATAGAAGAAATATAAAGGTAGAAAGATCAATTATATTTGGGAGGAATGAGGATGGGTGGAGAAATAAGTTACTCTTTAAGTGAATCAAAGGCCTTTTCCACTTAAAATATATATCTTTTTTCAAAATGTGGTGAAAAGGTTGGCATCTATTAGATAGCTAAGAGATGAAGCGACGAATGGATTGGAGCTTCCCTTAAAAAATGAAAAGTTGTTTGAGGTGGGTAGGAGGAGACATATCAAAGATCACTTTGATTTTGGTAGGATCAACTTTTATTCCTCAAAGAGAGATAATAAATCCAAGGAGCTCTCTTGACAAGACCTAAAAAATGTATTTTTTAGGGTTAAGGCAAACATGGTAATAAATGAGGCATTTGAAGATAACCTTGAGAATTTATAAATGATATTTAAAACATTTAGATTTACCAAGAAGGTCATCTATGTAATCCTCTATAGTCATGTGAATAAGGTCATGAAAGATAAAGATCATGGAACATTGGTAGGTTTCACTAGCATTTTTTAGACTAAAAGGCATGACCCTATAGTAGAAGGTTCCCCATGGGGTGATAAAAGTATTTTTATGTTGGTCTTCAAGGGTAATCAACATCTGATTATAGCCCAAGAAACCATCCATAAGAGATAACATCTTATATCCAATTGTAAGATCAATAATCTCATCAATGTTTGGTAAAGGGAAGTCATCATTTGGGCAAGCAAGGTTAAGATCATAAGAATCCATTTAAATGTGAAGTCCCCTTGTTACTTTGGTAGTAGGGTTTAAACTAAAGACCCATTGGGTATAGTCAATGGGTTAGATGAAATTTATGGATAGGAGGTGTTAAAACTCTTATTTGACAATAAGGGCTATGTGAGGGTGTATCTGATGAGATTCAACTTGATAATCTTGACATCATGGGTAATAATGATATTATGGGTAGTGATGAAAGTGTCTATACCTATAATTTCATTTTAAGACCAAGAAAATGTAATGATATGGTCTTGTAGGAAAGATGTAAAATCTTGAATCTCTAAGGAATCTAGTGATTAGATTATTTTTACAAAGCATGGGTTATCTTGAGTACCCATGTTGACATCCATGGTGGATTCATTTAACATAGTTGAAGTCTCAAGAGGAAGAGATTTTTGGATATAGGAATCTTTTACACTAAGGTAAGAAGGGAATCATCATCCTAACATGGAATGGTATTAATGGTAAGAGAGTCATCTTCTACAATCTCAAGATGAGTTAGAGGAATGGTTACAATCTCCCCATTCTTTTGATAAGTCAAGGTTCTAAGGTAAATCATCCATCATATGTACAACCAACCATGTGGATATGATTCCATTCAATCCATGTTTAATGTACTTACTCTTGTCTCCACATGTGGAATGTGAGCTTCAAGTCTTGTAATGAATCCTATCATATCCTCTATCCCAAAATACCACATAATTTTATGGTCCATTGTGAGAACCACTCTCATTAGTATTTTTCATGGCCACTTGATGCCCAATTAGCCATATCAACATTATAATCCTTACTAATGAAAGAAGTGAAATCCCATGGTATTCTACTCTCATATTTAGCTATATGTAATCCTAGATAGTTAGAGCCAAAACATATATCTTATATATTTATAATATAATAAGTGATCATATTGAAGATGATTTGTTAGAAATATGTTTAAATTATTTCATAACCTTATAGACCTGTATGGGTTGTATTTGAGGCTATTATGGTCCCTTGAACCCTTGTGTATGGTGTAAAAATTACAAAAAATGATTAAAATTACACTCTTTTTTAACTTCCTTTCTTGTCCCCTTGTCCAATTTATAGCAACCTTGGGTATATGTGTGTATGTGAGTTCATCTCTTAGGTATCATGTATGATATATGTGTTGTTTTTAATAAAACACACATTAATTTGATCAATGAAATCATGGAACTTTGTTTTACTCAGGATTCTTGTATTTTAATTTATTTAAGTGTGTGCCTTGTGCCTATTTGATCTATTGACTTAATTTGAAAAGGTCTTTAGGATGTAATCTGGACTCTAGTCTTGCATTGCTATTCTAATAAATTATAAAATTGAAATGTTCATTGTATGTAAATGGTTTGAAAAGGGTTTGCAATTAGGAATTTATTGATGAAAATATCTAAATTTACTTAAATGTAATGTCTTGGTCTATCTTGAATCATATTTTAGAATTCCTAAAATTTTCTCTTTTAGACCATTTGTTAGGGGGTGGAAGAAATTCCAAGAACAAACACACCTGTTCTAATTCCACCTGTTAGGATCTTGGTCCTCAGAAAGAGCACAGTATGATTACCAAATATAAGCAATTGAATATGCGAAAATAACCAGAAACACAAGTAACTAGAATTCACCAATAGCACAGAATATGAGAGACAATACACTATCTTGTATTAACACTATACAGAAAAGAATACAACAAAGAGCCACCACACTCTTTCACCTTATAGAGGTTCGCCACACCTCAAGTGTACAGTAATTATTCTCACACACTCTCCTACACAAAAAAAATGGTCCCAACAACGAACTCACACACAGAATTGGTGTTCACCTCACCAACCAGTCATTAATAACCCTGCCGGTACACCAAGCACTCTATAGCACTTCAAGCTGATCTCTCATGAACCTGCAACCTGCAATTCAAAGACCAAACTTACATGTAGATCCCCAATGAGCTTGCAACAACCTGCAACTCACAGATCTTACAACTAGAAGGAACTCTTCCTTTCTATCTCATGCATTAACAATACATGCCAATGGGTCTATAAATAGATCCCTAACTTAAACAATAACTTAGACTCTTAATTTAGACAATTAACCTCGCAGCCCAAGACTCTAACTGGTCTTAACATGCAAACTCTTCATTCACTTAACTAACTGTCCGTGAAATGAACACTTCTGGAACACACAGGTGACCGACTTTGGTCCCTGCTTGTCTGGTTCTGCCGACGTCGGCTGACTTCCTGCCATCGCCGGTGGCCTTCTGCACTGGTCTCTACCGACGTCGGTCCTGCTGCTGACGCCGGTGCTCCTGGATCTCAGCAACCTTCTATTCCACTATTTGCAAAGGGTTGAATCTTTTAGCTCCACAACCTAACAATCTCCCACTTGGAGATAAACAGCTGCAACATGTACCTGTACCTGTACTCTATCTAGTTTGTTCCCTTGGCTATGTATCCCTCCTCAAGATCACTCTTGAAGACCAACCACCACAAAATCTATGGTGCAAAATCCTATCATCCAAATTACCTGCCACATCCGTATCTACAACCATGTAGATAAAGAACTTGACCCTGCATAGCATGTGCACCTGCTGCTGGTCCCAATGAACTGCCCTTCAGTATTACTCTCCTGGATTGACTCCAAACTTGTGATAACTCCCACTGCTTGGGAAAACTCAAGTTTAGTACATACCATGCACTTAACCTCATTATGTGAATCAAGACACCTATTCTATGAACTGTCTAACCATTGGCGTGATAACCGGCCTCACACAATCATCTTGAAACAAAGTCAACAAGACCTCCATGTCTCTAGAACACACTCATGCCAAAGAATCTTGTTGCTCCCAGATTCTCCATGACAAACACCTGAACTAGCTTTACCTTTAGTTCAGCAATACCTGTATATGTAAACCTGCAACAAGCACATCATATAGAAAATAGGATAATGTAGCTAATATTATCCAACCTGGTAAAGAGAAACACAATGATCAAACCTCTATTGCCCTGCAGCTAATACAAGATCATATACCCTGATCTTCCATCTCACGTATCCATTTCCGCTCTTCTTCATCCTTAACATCCATTCGTCTCTCAGTGCTTACTTCTAGCTGGCAACTCTACCCAAAACACCTGTTTGGTTCTCCTCCAAGGAATCACATCCTCATCCATGCCAAGCTCCCACTGTTTCCTAGATCTACCTATTCTGCTTCTTTAACAACTTCCTGGTTCTATACCATAAGTGAGCAAAAAGTAGTGTAAAGAAGGGAAATGACAAATTTAAGAACTTACTTACACCTTCAGTCCTCCATATGGGTGCTTGAGACTCCATGACAACTAGCTGTCCACCCAAATTTCGTCTCAGTGACCGATGCCGGTCACATCTCAGTCTACAGCCGACCGATGTCAATTCCCTGCGACTGCCACCTTGCTGACGTCGGTTTCCCCTGGCCGATGCCGGTCCTTATCTGCCCTGAGTCACTGATGTTGAGCTGCACATAGCCGACGTCAGTCCCTATCTAGACACTGATGCCAATTTTCCTACCGACGTTGGTCTCTGTGTTTTTCTAGTGAGACATGACTTTTTCCTGCGAGCTCCTTTTGGATCAAACCCTTGTCCAAATCACCCTTGCTCTGCTCAGAATTCCTCTGCACCTTGTGCTAAACTCTATCCGTCACTTTCTCCTTGAAAACCAAGGCTTTCCTGTTCTTGTCACTAACATCAGATTCCTCAAGAAACCTCACCTTATTCTTTTGCATACAGAAACCACGAACCATGCCTTCCAAATCTGAAAGCATACTCTTTGACTCAAGAACCAGCATCTCCTTCTTATCTATGTGACCAAGCCTATTAAGCCACATCTCCGAATCTATAGCTGAAGTAGATAACCCAGAAAGAGAATCAGTAAAACAAGTAGATAGATAAAGCGTACCTACTTTCTTACCTCTAGCTACAACAAGTGTACCCTTGGTAACCTTCCAAGAGTCCGCTGTGAGAGTTACTGTGCAACCCTCATCACCCAAACTTCTAACAGAAATCAGATTCTGCTTCAGAACTGGGACATGCATGACCTCCTTTAACACCCATGTGTCACCTGTCTACAATTTCAGCTTCACTTTGCCTTTGCCAACAATCTAACAAGGCTTACCATACCCTACACAAATTTCTCCAAAGTCTCCCTGGACATACTCATGAAAAAATTCCCTATGTGGGGATGCATGAAAAGAGGCACTAGAATCTAAAACCCAAGATTCTACTTTATCCAAAGAACATACTAGAGCATCTTGTGCAATGTAATCCACAACATCTGCTTCTTCTCCATGTCCTTCATGCTGATCTTCACCCGATCTGCAATCTCTCTTTAAGTGCCCTTGCTTTCCACATTTCCAGCAAGTTATTCTGCCATACCTGGACTTGGATCTTCTGCCTGTCTTCGACCTTGATCTCCCACGCTCTATCTTCTCTCTTGGCCTTCCTCTACCTTCAACACTCAAAGCATCTCTAGATGATTCACCTGTGTTTTTCCTACGTATCTCTTCATTCAAGATCACACTCACAACATCATCCACTTTTAAGACTTTTGAAAGAGACACAGTATTAGAAACTACCATTACCAAACCTTCCCAACTTTCAGGTAATGAACACAAGATTAAGAGAGCTCTAATTTCATCATCAAATACAATATTGACTGAACTTAACTGGTTTACCAAACCATGGAAATCACTAAGATGGCTATGAACAGATCCACCTTCCAGCATTTGCAAATTAAATAAACTCTTCATAAGAAATACCTTATTAGAAGCCGAGGGTTTTTCATACAAATTTGCCAAAGATTTCATCAACTCCACTGTTGTCTTACACTGTGATAAGCTAGAAATCACAGATGATTCAAGACTCAATCTAATAGATCCCAGAGCCTTCTGATCAAGAACCTCCCATTCTTCATCTTTCATATCCGAGGGTTTCCTAGCAACCCCACCCAACTGTAAGTACAAATCTTTTTGATACAGATAGTCCTCAATATGCATCCTCCATAATTGGTAGTTCTTGCCATTAAACTTTTCCATTCGTAGCTGACTGTTTTCTGCCATTGCTCAACTCCCACTCAAACAAAAACCCTGTGAGTAACCTGTAATCAAAACACACTACCCAGATCTACACCAATCTATTAGTATCCCAACCAAAAGCTTTGATACCACTTGTTAGGGGGTGGAAGAAAATCCAAGAACAAACACACCTGTTCTAATTCCACCTGTTAGGATCTTGCTCCTCAGAAAGAGCATAGTATGATTACCAAATATAAGCAATTGAATATGCGGAAATAACCAGAAACACAAGTAACTAGAATTCACCAATAGCACAGAATATGAGAGACAATACACTATCTTGTATTAACACTATACAGAAAAGAATACAACAAAGAGCCGCCACACTCTTTCACCTTACAGAGGTTTGCCACACCTCAAGTGTAAAGTAATTCTTCTCACACACACTCTCCTACACAAAAAAATGGTCCCAACAACCAACTCACACATAGAATTGGTGTTCACCTCACCAACCAGTCAGTAATAACCCTGCCGGTACACCAAGCACTCTATAGCACTTCAAGCTGATCTCTCATGAACCTGCAACCTGCAATTCAAAGACCAAACTTACATGTAGATCCCTAATGAGCTTGTAACAACCTGTAACTCACAGATCTTACAACTAGAAGGAACTCTTCCTTTCTATCTCATGCATTAACAATACATGCCAATGGGTCTATAAATAGATCCCTAACTTAAACAATAACTTAGACTCTTAATTTAGACAATTATCCTCGCAGCCCAAGACTCTAACTGGTCTTAACATGCAAACTCTTCATTCACTTAACTAACTGTCTGTGAAATGAACACTTCTGGAACACACAGGCGACTGACTTCGGTCCCTGCTTGTCTGGTTCTGCCGACGTCGGCCGACTTCCTGCCGTCGCCGGTGGCCTTCTGCACTGGTCTCTACCGACGTCGGTCCTGCTGCTGACGCCGGTGCTCCTGGATCTCAGCAACCTTATATTCCACTGTTTGCAAAGGGTTGAATCTTTTAGCTCCACAACCTAACACCATTTGCCTTAGATTTAGGAAAGTTATTTGGATGTTCATAAAGTTTTGACATTCTTTTCCTTAGCATGTTAGTCTAATTTTGTTCTTTATTTAAGACCCCATTCAAGGTATTGATGAGTGAAAATCTATCATGTGGAATACCATGTCAACTAAGGTCACATTGACATCTTTATCTACATTAATTTATCTTAATTTAATGGCTATCTTGATTGTCAAATTCATCAAACCTTAAAATGGACTTAGATCTCTGCTAATTGTCTAACTATTTTCAAGGTTCCTTTTCTACATTTTTTACTTACTAATTTGCTTTGGTTATGATTATTTTTAGGGTTAATTGGATAAGTGCTCACCATATTTCATATTTATATTTAATCATTTTAGGAATTTTGGACCAATTTGGCTATAGGTTTTGTAGGTGGGGCTATTGTTCTTCTCTAAATCTATCTAATTTTGGTCTATTTATGCTTTAGTTTAAATTAAAATTTCTAATGTTTTCACTACCTAATCTTTAGGCATAGTCATTTATTTAAAAGGGATTGATCTAGCTTCAAAATTATCAAAGGGGCTTATTTATTTTGGCCAAGTATAATTTCCATTTACATTTATTTTGGGTTATGGGCTTAGCCATTTCTATTTGAAAATTTGAATTTTAATAGTTTCATTTCTTTGTAGGTCACTAGGCTCCCAAATGAAGAGGATGAGGATGCATGTTAAGATCTCATGACCCCACATCCATTAGCACTTTTGATCTTTGTGACAAGTATTTTAAGATTAAGATGAGCAAGATGATGCCATGTGATAAGGTCCTAATTCTCCACAATCTTAGGATGGTTAGTATAGATGAGGCAAGTAACAAATCAAGTGTGTAAATGAGATAGATCCACATGGAGACATCCCACTTTATCATAACCCTTATGTATTCTATATAGATTAAAAACACAATAAAGACCTGTATTGAAAGATGGAAAGGAATTTCATTAGCTAGAGCACTAAAAGAGGTACTTAGTTATACATCAACAATTGAGAAATAATCTATAGGTGATTAATCCTCATAATGCAACTAATCACATATAATAAATAGCATACTTAACTAACCTATGTTATATGTCAATAAAAGGTGTAACTATAGCATGTGAAATTTGTTACATTTAGGTTAGGATAAATTAATTATTCTAACATTCCCCTTTAATTGATCATAGCCTATATAAAACAAGAGAGAGAATTTATGAATACCTCAAAATTATCATGAGCAAGTGACTTCATGAAGATATCTACGTACTAATACTAAGCGAGGAAATACTAGAGCTATATATTATACTATTGAACATGTTCATGTATGAAATTAATTTTAACCTCTATGTGTTTGGTTATCTCTTGAAACATTGGATTAAGAACAAGATGTAAAACACCTTGATTATCATAATACAAAACTAAAGGTTGAGTCCATGAAACTCTAAGTCTTCAAAGAATTTGATGTATCTGTATTGTCTCACAGATAACTCCTACTACAACAAAATATTTTACCTCTATGGAATATATAGAAACACAATTTTGCTTCTTAATTCCCCATGAAATTAGATCAGATCCTCAAAAGAGCACAAATCCAAAAGTGTATTTCTTGTCATAATAGAAGCTACATGACCTACATCTATAGATACTATCAAGAACTTATCATCTTATTTTACTCTAGGCCATACTCAACTATACCTCTAATGTATCTCAATACCGACTTTATTTCTTTCTAATGTGTCACTTTTGGCTCCTACATGATCCAAGAAAGATATTTGACAACATAGCCAATATCTATCTTAGTTTATGTCAACAAAATGAGACTCCTAATCAACTCTCGATAAAGAGTTAAATTTACTTTTGGTGATAGATCTATACAAGAAAACTATAGTCTTGTATTCATAGGTGTTGTAATAGGCTTGTAATATATCATCTAGAATTTATTGAGTAATGTCTTGGTATAATTCATCTGTGAAACAAAGATGTGTTGTTCCTTCTACCATAACTCCAAACCAAGATAATAGTGTA
The DNA here is from genome assembly GCA_037957365.1 of Torreya grandis. Taxonomy (NCBI): domain Eukaryota; kingdom Viridiplantae; phylum Streptophyta; class Pinopsida; order Cupressales; family Taxaceae; genus Torreya; species Torreya grandis. The sequence goes on along the minus strand of JARHVA010003469.1, from coordinate 1,488,490 downwards.
GTACCCCAAGATTTATCAAGTTTAATAACACTTGAGGTCAATCTTAATTGCATTGATCATCTTCCTTGTGATGCTAGTGATGACTAGATCATTGACATAAAAAATCACTATAACAACCCCCACCCCATGTTGTTTGTGGTTGAGGTTAAGATAATATGGACTCTTTTTGAATCCATGTTATATGAGATGCTCATCAATATTGATGTACTAGGCTCAAGGAGCCTATTTTATCTCGTAGAGAGACTTGATAAGCCTACACACCTTTTATTCCTAATCAGGTACCACAGATCCTTTAGGTTGATTCATGTAGACTTCCTTTTATAAGTCTATGTTGAGAAAGACACTTTTTATGTCAATTTTATAGAATTTTCATCCAAACTATGTAGCCATAGAAAAAATCATTTTGATATTCTTTATCTTAGCTATGGGAGCAAAAGTTTCCTCATAATCAATGCCTTATTTTTTAGCATATTCTTTTGAAACAAGTATTTCCATGTACTTATCAATACTATCCTCTGCTTTGTACTTGGTCTTAAATACACATTTTCACCTAATAAGATTCTTCCCTAGTGGAAGATAAACAATCTACCGAGTTTTATTCTTTATTAATGACTGATATTCTACATCCATAACATTTTTCCAAGTTCTATACTATAGGGCTTATTTTAGTGTTGAGGTCTCATATGTTTCTTTAAAAATACTCATAAGGGCCATATTACCCTCTTCTCAAGCCATGATTTGAGTCCTTAGTCTTGAAGTGGATGTATCTAGTACTCTATTAAAGTTAGCATCTTATATAGTACTTTATACCATTTGGGCATATGCTAAGCTATAAGTGGTATTAATAGAGGTCCTATTTGATTATCTTCCTTTTCAAGATCACTATCTAAAAATATTATAAGACTTTTTCCCATTTATAAGGTGGATTGATTTCACTCTTTCCATCAAACACTACATATCTAATAATTAGTACCTTCTTTATTTTTAAATGAAAGAACATGTATACTTTTGATTATGTAATGTATCCCACAAAATACATTCCTTTATTTTTTAATACAACTTATTTTTGTATTCTTAGGAGCATTCATGTATGCCTTGAAACCAAAAACACAAAGATGAGTGACCTTTGGTTTGTTCCCTATCCAAATTTCATGAAGTGTGATGCCATTAAGAGGTTTTGTGGGTGACCTATTTAACAAGTAAACTGCAGTGTGAAAAGTTTCTACCCAATATGTATTAGGAAATTTTGCATCCTCAACCATGATATGAAACATTTCCATAATGAATCTATTACACCATTATAAAAATCCATTTTCCTCAAGTGAATATGGATCTATCAATTACTAATTAATTCCATTTACATTGAGATAAGTTGAAATTTATTTACTAGTTTATTCCCCCCCATGATCTGAGTAGAGGCTCTTGATTTTCCTACTAGTTTTAAGTTCAATTGTGGCCTTGAATTATTTCAAGACTTTAAAAGATTTATCTTTAGTATTCAATAAATATACCCATATTTTTTGTGAGTAATCATCAACAAAAATTTGAAAGTATTTGTACCCTCTGAGACTGGGAGTAAAATGTTTGCATAGATTAGTGTGTACCAAGTCCAACTTACCATGTGATCAATATTCAATATTTCAAAAGGGAGCTCTTTCTTATTTTCTAGCTAAGTAATTGGTACATATATCAGAAGATTGATTGAGTTTGGGAATACCACAAACCATATCTTGTTTGATCAATTCAATCAAATAACCATAACTCAAGTGTCCATATCTTCTATGTAATAAATTTCCTTGTTCTATATCTTTAACCACAAGTTCTTGATGATCATTTAAAAAAATAAATAAAGCTGAAACATTTTTCCAATGTTGGAAGTCTTGGTAATCACTTTGATGTACCTAGACTTATATTTGATGTGGTAAAATGTTTGACCATTTTAGTGATCAAATTTAACCATGAGGTTGTGTTTAAGTAGATGATTAACATATAACACATTTTTCTAAGTCCTAAAACATAGAGAACATTTGAAATGTTGTAATTCATGTTTCAAAGTTGAAGTTTGATGTCACCAATGCCTTATACTATATATGAGGTATCATCTTCAAGTGATAAATTACCCTTTGATTATGTTTTGTTCAATGTAGAAAACCATTCTTTTCTCCTTGTCATATGTCTAGTTATTATTGAATCAACATACAAAACTACACTTGGATGATTGGTAGACTCTTGTGTTTGAGTAGCTAAACCATATTCTTCATTAAAATAATCATATTCTTCAGCAACATTTCCATGTGGTTTTGAGATTTTTTTTTGTTTTCACTAGTTTTGTTGTTATGGTTGCTTCTTTTCTACTTATGATGAATTTTAGGAAGAGGGATTATTGCTTGCTGAGCCCTTTTAAAAAAATTTATACAAATAATGGTTTAATTCATATCCTCATCTTCCATAAATTTGACATGCTATAAAAGAATGTGATTTATTCCCTTGTTGGTTTTGTTGATTATTTTGCTTTGGAGGTTGTTTTTTACCCTTCATGGGTTTCTTCCCCTTTTGATTTGATGCAATTGTATGATTATCATATGATTCCTACAAATTATGTAAAGCTTCCTCTTGTTAAAAAAATTTACTAATAATTCAAAGGTTGGTTTTTGTCTTGTGACATTTCAAGTGGTCACAAAGATCTTGTATGCGGAGGGTAGGGCTCTGAGGAGTATAGGAACCAAAGAATCATTTGTCACCAGTTTGCCCAAAGATTGAAGCAAAGCCTACAAAATTACAACCCTTCTAAGGAATTCCTCTAGTTTTTCATCTAATTTGAGCTTGAGAGTGTGCACTTGGATTTGAATATGTAAGATTTGATTTTGATTCTTTTCTTCATATAATGTTTTAAGATAATCCCAAGCATGTTTTATAGTTGTATCACTTTGGATATGAGGTTGTGCCTCATATAAAACTCTAAAAATTATTATTAACTTAGCCTTTTTATTAGCTTTGTCATATTTCTATTACTGATCAAGATCTATTGTATGTTAGATCCATGTGCCTTCTATAATTGACCAAATATATTTAAACTCTAGATATGTTTGGACTTTTATTTTCTAAATAGCATAGTTGTCACCATGAAGCAATTATGTGTTGGGGAGGACACAATGAGGTTTAAAACCATACATCACAAAATGAAAGTTGCATATGACAAAAAAGTACAAGTGTGTTTTAAGTGCAAAAAAATGTGTAGAAATACAAATTAAAAATTTACACACATAATGAAATGTAAGTGCACACAAGCACACAAAGGACATCAGACTCCACTAAAAATGTGTCCTAGAATGCAATGGAAAACCAAGGAATTTGGACATCAATTTCAACCAAAAATGCATCTAAGGATTTTATAACTTAACTTTCCCATTGCAAGATGATTTGAGGGTGGCAAGAAAATAAAATCCCCCCTTTTGTGGTCTTTGCAATTATGGGAAAAAATTAGTCTATCTTGTCAAGAAAAATAAAAGAGCCTTTTGGGCTTTAAAACATTCACCATTTTAATGGAAAAAATGGTTTTTTTCCTTACAATATTCACTATTATGATTTGATATGAATCAAGAAATTCCACCAATGCATTCTACAAGATGATAATTTGCAAAATTTCAATGACCTTCAGGATAGGCCCCTCCAATAAATATATTTAGCTTGATTTTTAATAAAATTCCCTCTTCCCACTCTTGGTTAATTATATTGTTTTGATATTTTATAATTATAATTAAATATAATTATATAATAAATATATTTAGCCTATTTGTTTAAATAGAATTAAAATTATGCTTTAACCTAATAGGATGAATGGAATGGCATGGATACCAAATGAATGATATGGCTACTCAAATCTGACATGGATGTTTTTTCCTTGAGCATGGAGTTTCTTAGATATGGATAACACTATTTATGTTGTAGGGGTTGGGTGACGTTGAGGAGGAGCCATTGATAAGTTATAGGTCAATGGAGGTTATAGTTGGCTATATGACAACCTATTGGTGGTTAAATGGTTCCATAGAAGGATACATAGGTTATCTTTAGATTTATATGGCATCCTTAAAGTGTTTTAGGGCTAGGAAACCTCAACGAATTCTAATGTGGTACTTGTCTTGGCTTGTAATGTCTTCAGATAGTCAATGTAGATAGTCGATGTGGCAAAAAGGTCAATTTGCACCTACAATTCCCTTGGGTACCTAACAGGGGTGTGGATCTGGATATAGAGGCTATCTTTGTTGAATGCTAACATCTCATATTGAAAATATATTCAAATAACCTACCAATATATATCTTTGATTCAACATATGTGTGTGGTAAACAAAAAAATTACATATCTAATTATATGATTGAATATTAAATATCAAGTCCACTTGTGTCAGATGTTTGAAAATAACTAAAATTTTAATAATAAAACCCTAATGACAATGACAAAATCAAGTGGTGTTTTTTCTTGAATAGATATTCAAAAATTTCCAAAAGAATTGCAAAACAAAAAAGAATTTCCCTACATGACAACTTTTTCCTTCCATAATTTGTTAGAGTTTCAGTATGAGATGGCAAAAATTAGAATAACTTGCTACTATCAAGGCTAGTAAAAAATTATATATCAATATATACCTTATCTCCACTACTTTAAAACCTCCTCAAGATTACATACTCTTATACCAAATTAAATATGGAAAGGATTTGCATTAACTAGAGCACTGCAAGAGGTTCTTATTTATACATCGACAAGTGACATTAAATCTCCTAATATATAGGTGATTAAGCCTCACAATGTAAATAATAAGGCATAGGAAATATCACATGTAAATAAACTATGTTATATGTCATTCAAATGTGTAACTACACCATGTGACATTGATTACATCTAGGCTAGGATAACTTAATTATTCTAACATGTATAGCTGAGATCATTCCACTTGTTGAGATCTCAAGGCCCCATAGTAGTTAGCTCACCTTGAGCATCAAGTCAAGGCTAATGATTTCTAGGTGCGTGAGATCATTCCACATGGTGAGATATCACTACATCAGAGCCAAAGAGTAGACAAAAGGCATGTGGCCCTCAACCATGCTATATGGTCCTAAATTCACTTGCATTAATAACATCACTAATATTCCTATTAATTGAAACTAATTCTACTAATCACATTTTTTAAATTCATCCTATTCTAATATCCTTCTTTATCTCACTAATTTATCCTAATCTTAGCCATTTATCTAATATCCCCCTCCTTTATTCTCCATCATCTATTAACCTTAATCATCCCACTCCATTAATTCTTCTTAATCCCTATTATCCTAATGTAATCCTACTTACCTATTATTTGGGAATTTTAAACTCACATGAGCCCACCTACCCACCTACTTGCCTACACCATAGCCTTTCCTACATCCCTATAAATCTTAAACCTCATTAACTCCTATCTAATCCCTCTCAGTATCCTTTAAACTAATTGAGAAGCCTCTAGAACAAAAAAGTTCCTCTAAAACTCTATAAGTCTTTAGACTAGAGACTTCTAAATAATTTTAAATTATCTTAAAATTACCTCCATTATTTGATACAAGGCCATGCTTGGGCCATGGCCAAAACAAATAGCAAGATCCAAAAGCCTTCATGTCCAATTAGCAACCTATCAATCTACCAAGCTTGTGAAGTCTTCATGCTGAATCCAATATTTTTGATCCATCATCCATAAATCCATAATCTTGCCATCATATTGTCAAAAATCCAAGTCTAATATGCAATCATAAATCCATTTTCAAATCTTGGAATGGAGTTGTAAGGAGGCAAAAATGAAGGAGAGAATGTTCTTATTATTCTGATTTTTCCTCTTTTATCCATTCTTATTAGTGTCATTGATTTTTAGGTTTTAATGTTAATTATACTACTCAAAATATAAAATCTGGTGTATATTTATGGCAAGCATGGTTGGAATATTACTCCCAATTTAATCAATTTTTCTTGTTAGTGGTGTTTTACAAGCTTGAAGGTCTGATTGGATCAAGAAAATCCTAGATTTTGGAAGTTTTGCATGCACAAGCCCTAATCATAGTTTTACACTGGTATTTTTGACCTTATACTCTTGGTTTTATCATTGTGAATCATAGTTTTATCTTCACCATTCACTTGACCACTAACCATTTGTATTAACTATGTAGTTTTTTGACTTTTGATAATATCATGATTTATGACTTATGACCTTATATAACAAGTTGTAATTTTGTCTATTTGAGTAATGATTTTGATAACCATTAATGGCTTGTGCTGTAGGTTTAGGGATTTTAGTCAAAATTGTGACTCCACAAATTTCAACCTTGTTATTCTAACTATGACTTTGCACTGTGGAGTCATGGTTTTGTAGGTTCTGGGGGTAGCCGTAAATTCATTTGACCTATATTTTGGTTTCTTTTGTTTATCTAACCCCTATATGCTTAATATGTGGGTTCCTATGTTTTTTCAAAGTTTAAACTTTATGTGTGCATGACTTAATGCAAGAGACAACATCCAAAAATAATTTGGTCAACAAACTTAAGCTGCAAAATCACAACTTTGAGAGTCATGATTTTGTCTTAGTAAAAGAGATATTGTAAATTAGAGTTGCAATTTTGTAAATTTTGTTCAAAAAACTAATAGTCATCCATAATCCTTTGACCTATAGGTATTTTATTTTTGTATTCTATATTTTTTTAGGAAATAATCCACATCCACACATTATATAAACCCTCTTTGCAGCACCTTTAGATCACTTATGTCCTAAGGGGGAAATTTTGGGATAACCATTTGTCATAACCAATTTTTTTTTTGTATTTGTAGGTTTTTGACATGTGATATATTTTTAGGGTTAATAAAAAGAAGAAAATATAGGAGAATCATTTAAAGACAAAACTGGACTAGTCCTTATCCTTTTTTCGACACCTTGATACAACCTTAGATTTTGATTTTTTTAGAATAGTGATATTAATCTGTGAAGTAATGATATTATAGTCTAATTCAAGATTTTTCAAATTGGTCATTTTGATTCTGTCTACAAGACATCTTTGAAATTTTATAAATGTAGAATTAGCATAAAATTTAATAGAAAATATTGCTCTGTTTGTATAGGGTTTTATCCATTTTGATAAGCATCTTATCATTTGTTCATAGATTTTAAATATATCATAAAATTAGTTTAATATTTCATAATCTATCTGTAAATAATCATCTTTAAGAAAAATTATACAACTGAACAATCTAGCATACCTTGTATAGGTCCTTTTTCTATCAAATAGTCAAATCTCAAGGTTTTTTAGTTTATAACAAAACCACAACTCTCATTTTATAGTTAATAGTGATTTTGTCAATCTTAGTCACAGTTTTGTCTAACTATCATGATTTTTTAACTTGAGCATCATAGTTAATGGTTTTTAGTAAAATTATAACTCATGAATTGTGGTTTTACACTATGTAATTATGATTTTGTAGTTTTTTTTCCTTTGATTTGGTCCTTCTTGAGTACATTTTAGGGTCATTTTTGGTGAATTTTGAGCCTCCTGCAAGTCCCAAATTTCCCCTAAATCCCATAAAGGGCTCTACCCCTTGACCCTATAAGGGGCGTTTCCCCTTGACCCTAATTGGGGTTGTTACCACCAGACCCCTGCATCATGTCTTGCTCATCCCAAAATAATTATAGATCCAAATCATAATTTTTATATAAAGGTGTTTTTCTTAAAGTATATTGGACTACATCTTGTTTCTTGAAAGGGTAAATCTAGATGATATCATATTTTGGTCTAACATCATTTACAATTTTCCCCTCAAGGTTATTGATCAAACTACTAATCCTTGTCTTGTAGGTTACCTTTTTTGAGTGCCACTTAAATTACTAACCATGTACTTGCAAGCTACTTTTCAAAGACTATCCCATGGTATTAATTTTTGAATCATTTTGATCATCTTGCCTTTTGTATATCATTTTGATCACTTTGTCTTGTATATATCATTATCATCTTTGACTTGTATATTCTTGTCTATCTTTTTCATCTTATAAATATATCACACTTAAATTTAAATTGGGTGATTAATATTTTGGTCTATCTATTTATATCCCAATGGTTACGATTGGTGTATGATCTACTCATTGCATCCTTGTGGTTATTCCTCGGAGATAAAAAACCACCTATAAACCCTCCCATTTTTAATAGGTAAAATGTGACAAGGAATTGACATCCATGCATTCGCCATAGTCTTAGGGGGATAATGACCATGGATTTCACCACCATTTACTAATCTAAAATTTGTGTTATGGTGGAGTATAAAAATTACGGACAACTATCGTTAGGCTAAGAGGTTGTCCCTATATAGGTCATCTATGAAGTGGAAGAGTTAACTCTCTAAAACAAACATTAGACAATACCCTACATAGACTTGGGCCCCACTATACCTTTATGTATATAGAGGATGCACATAGAATCCTTATGTATACCTGGACTAAGAATTTTAAGCCATAATAGGTGTACCACTATAAGAATCAATATTATCTCTAAATTAGCCATCAAGTGTGAGTGAGGTTGAGAGGGTTCAATTGATAATATAATGTGACACCAACTTACAACCTCACTCATGAATCCATTAGATGGTGTGAGAATCAGGTTATACACCCTTAAGTTTAATAATAATAAGTTGTGGTTTTATTACTTGGGTGTGTGTTGTGTTATACCTATGATATTTGTGAGCTGAGTTAGCCTTTACCCAAACCTATGCACACATATCTAGGTCTCTGCATAACTCATTTTGTACATCCTATCATCCTTTTGTACATATCATCTTATATATTCATGTATCATCATCCTACCTTCCTGTATATCCTTGTCATCCTTTCTTTGTACATCCTTTTCATTATTTCAACTTATATCTTAGCCTAGTCATTCTTAGATATCCTAGTCACGCCTTATCCACCTCACCTTAATTTATCCAAACTTGACCTTGTCTTATCCACCTTCATTTTTTCCATATTCCTAATAATTCCCATATCATCTTTTCTCAATTTTATTTCATCATTGACATCATCCCCTTATACACATTATCCTATTATATCCTTGTCATTGTCCTTATCTCATCCCCTATCTTGTCTTCATCCCATCCTAGTCTAACCACACCTATTTATCATTGGTTTCATCCCCCATCACCTCCATCTTATCTTGCACATCCTTGTCATTATCAATTAGTACCTATTGTCTTTATTTATCCTTATCACTATCCTATCCCATCTCCCATCTTATCCAATCCACTCATTATTTGTCATCCCCCATTTTATCTTGTAAATCCTTGCCATTATATCCTTTTACTTGGTCTTTATCCCACCCTCAATTTGATCCATCACCCCATTATCCATCTTGTACACACTTTTCACCATCTTCTTATGCATATAATCCTCTTATCCCATCTCCCATATTATTTTCATCCTAGTTTAGTCATTTCCACTCATCATTAGTCACACCCCCATCTTATCTTATACATCCTTATCTAATCATAATTTTTTCCTATCACCTACTATATATTTGAAATCATACCATTATGCATATTGTATTTTTATATCCTTGTATTGTCCTATCCTATCATCTATTATCACTTTGTATTCAACACATCTATCCATCCTTAGTCATACCCCTATACCTACATACCCCAATCCATCTTACATCCTTACCCAATTCCACATCATCAACTACTTGTCTTCACATAGTCACCTCATCATTTCCTAGCCCAATCATATCCACCCAGCATTTATCATCCTCCATAATTCACATGAATTGATTATAATCTTGTAATATCCTTGTCTTACCCTCTTATATATATCTTTATTCTCTTGTACTCCTTGTAGTCATATCCTATCTTGGACTCAATGGTCATTAGTCACACCCCATCACACATCCTAATCACATATAATTTGCATCAAGTCCATTATATCCACAACCAATCATTTATCTTGACCTTTCCTTCTTCACCCATTTAGTCTACCCTCATCATCTCTTATCTTAGTTGGCCTTAGGGGTCACATATAGGTCTAAAAATTCCCTATTTCATATCTTATGATTTCATCAACATTTATCATCATACTTATCCTTATCACATCATCCCAATCATCTTAATCATGTAGTCATACCCTATTTTGAGTAAATTAGTCTAAGGTCTTGGGCTAGTCCTATCATCCACATCATCCCAATCCACTATCATTCATCATTTGATTTGGTCTCATACCCTAGTTAGTATCCTACTAGCATCTTATCATTTTTTTAGTTTCAATCTAGAAAACACATCATCATCATCATCAAATTATCTCTATTCCAATCATCTTTCCTATTCATAACTAACACCCATCACATAGTTCTCTTACTAGCTTGTATCTAGGCACCCATCAAATCCCCAATCCTTTTGCTAGATTGATAACCAAGAATTATTGATAGGTTGTTATCACCTATTGTACTATCAATATAAAATTAGATCATAGTCTTTAATCTATTGAGTCTATCCCATCCTCATTATCATCCATCATACTATCTCAGTCCTTTAAACTTACTTTGTTCAAATAATCCTTAGTATACCCTCACATCATCATCCATATTTCCCCATGGATTTGGACCCAATTCTTGTAGACCAATACATCCTAGCCAACAAGGATGAATTACTTTTGTAGGCACTAAAATTGGGTGCCCACCTACCATCTGGCCTTGACCCCATTTATCTTGAACCAAGATCCCATCCATAATCCCCTAGCTCATTAAGATTAATATCATCATTATTTAATGTGGTCACCCTAATAAGTTAATACATCATAGAAAAAAATATGAGTTCCTTTTATGATTATGGAAAATGAGTGCTCACTTTATTGATGATTTTGGCCCCATAAGCCTAAAGTCACTTCCCAAACTAGTCCATCATCAAACCTTATCCCATCCCCATCCACCATACACTAACCCTATTCAAATCCCTTTGGCCCTAACTCATACCTATCCATAGTCAAATAATCTATCTACTAATCCCAATCCATCACCACTCCCTCATCCTTTATCACCTACCACCATGAACCTAGACCCTACTTTCATAGACTAATACATAGATACCAAAAATAATGAGATCCTCTTGAAATTTATTATGATGGGTGTACCACTTCTTGAAGGTGTTGACCCCCTTTAACTTATTACACCTCTAGCATAAACCGCTTCGTGCAAGTCTCCTTCCAATCCCCCATCCACTAGTCATAACCATTCATCTACCCCTTCCCTTAATAGCAAAGGTAACCCACTCTTGGCTACTGACTATCCACCAATTCATGCCAAACTACATTTAATATAAAGTCCAATGTTTGCACATCTAAGAGTGAAGTTGGTCCTTATAATCCCCTTCATATATCCTTGGAATCCCTTTTCTAATAACTAGTCACTATGAACATGATGGTCTGTCCACCTATCTAACATCTTGGTCCCACTAAGCCTAATCCCTCCTAGTATAAATCAAACTAATACTATCTCTATCATCAAACTTGGGGGCATTCCATTAAACAATGTCAAAATTTCCTAGACTATGTCCAAGACCTCATCAATTATGGTGACATAGTAATCAAGGATGAATTAGATGAATATATATCCCTAGGTGAACAAGAAGAGGAATGCTAAGATTCCATTCCTAATCATGATCAAGCCCTTACCCTTAAAATATAGGGTCAAGACATCCTTTCCCTCTTCCATAATCCCCCCATCATTGAGCAATCCTCTATCAACCACAATTCTATTTCCCATACACCTATTCCCCCTATATCTCATGAGTCCTTTTATGACCCTCTCTTTGCTCTATCCATCATTCATCCATCATATCCATCTCACACATCACATCACATACCCCATGTTTAGAGGAAATTCATAGATTATTACTTCCCTACTAGTAGCATAACATAATATACACCAAAGTTCGCATCAAAACCACCACAAAGATCATGTGCAACACCATCATCTACTTTAAAGTTATCATTAGAAACATCATCCCTCATTGATATTATAGTATATGATGTTAATGCCTACTCTTTTGAAGGATCCCATAATAAGAATGTTAAATAATCACCAATAATATATTTTGATCCCACTAAGGATGATGAAGTCATAACTAAATTCTTGAATGTCTTATCTATTAAATATTTTTAGAGTGGATCTAATCCTACCTTATATACATGTCTCAATGATCCTTTTGAGATTATTTTGGATACTTTCTTTGATGTTGAGGCTAGGGCTCATAGTGAAATTTATGAGGACTATGCTACCCATTATCCCCTTAATCCATCACACAATATTAATCATCCACCTCACCTCCATAATCCTTATATCCCAAGCCATGATGGGAATAAATAGGAAAATGAATCATTAGATTCCCCTCTATATTCAATATCATGTGCCCCAAATACAAAGTTCTAAGACCCTATTCTAAAATCCATAAATCATGATCAAATCATCTTTGATCCCATATATCAAAATCAAGCAAAGTCAAATCATTAAATTAATAAAATATGTATTTTGTCCTAGTGAAGCCCAAATATAGGCACTAAGGGAAAATCAAAGTCAAAATAATAATTATCTATCAAGTCAAAAATCAATCCCTTATGGTGAAGCCCAAAAACTGACACTAGGGGGTAGTCAATATCAAATCCAATATGCAAATAAAGTCAATAATCATATGGAAAACTATCCTATTAATGTTTGGATCGAAGAATCAATAATTCAAAAGATCTCAGATCCCTTAATCTCATGGCACCAATCTAAAAAATCCCCTTTACAATAACTAATGGTGTATGCAACTATTGAAACCCATTTCCATTCCCCATCCCATCATATCATTCATGATCATGTCCCTCCTTTACATCCCATATCCCATCATATCAATGAAGAAATCCTCCCATCCACACCATATCTCATGTACCTGGGTAACAGTATCCCTTGTAAGGGTTACAAATATACCTATTCAAATCATGCAAAGGATGTTAAATCAAGAATAAATAAAGACCACCAAGACCTAATTTTAGCATCACACATCTTAAGAATAGGTGTCAGTTAAAAATCACAATGATGTTGACATCTTACATCTCTCCCTTATCCAATAAATTGAGATGCCTAATAAAAGTAAAAAATAAAATAAAAAAATCATTTGTCCAAAGGTGAAAACTAGTCTTTTGATAGCCTCGACATAGTGTCTCTAAAGCTCATCAAGATTATTAGGTACACAAAAGTAGATCTCCAACCAAAAATGATAACTATCAAAGCCTATGATAATAAATAAAGAGAATCATAAGGAACCATTAGCTTACCAATTATCATTGGGCCTTTAACCAATGATATAATATGACATGTGTTTGATCTTGAGTTGTCATATAATATGCTTCTAGGTATGCCTTGGTTACATGAGATTTGTGTAGTCCTATCAACACTACACCAATGTATCAAGTTCTCCCACTCAGGGATAAAAGTAAATATTCTAGGAGATTTGCACCCATATGAGCATTGCAAACATCTTGAGTCTAAATTTCAAAGCTATAATTATGAATACAACATGAATCCAAGTTCTATTCAGGATAAAGGAAAGGCCATACTTATCGATTCTCTAGAGGATAATTGCATAGATCCTAATATCTTGGATTCCCTTTCTCACATTGTACCTCTTGAAGCTTCCAATAATTTTACCATTTTAGCTAATGGCCTAGGGGAGTATGTGACCCATGATACCTTCCATATTGCTAATCTTACTCAAAATCCAAAGACCTTTAGGTGACCTAAATTAACCCCACATAAGCATTAGAAATGAAAAGGTAAAGATAAACTTCATAATCCATGACTAGTCACATTCATACCAACATCTAGCTAATAATAAGACCCTCTCAAAGGAGATGAATCATAGTTGTACAATGACAACCAAGCTGATTATTATAAAACTACAAAGTACCCTATTCCCAATAGGATCATGAGGAATAAAGATTACAAAGGAAGAGGCCTTAGACCAAATCAACAAGGAACCATTGAGCCAATTTACATGACTAAGCATAAGAGACCCTATAGACTTGGATTTAAACTACCTGAGGGTGACCCCACATATCTTATTCAAGTTTCATCATTAGTGGCTAGTAATGATGATGTCAATAGTGAAGCAGAGTTTGATCATAGCCTTACCTTTGATGACCTAGTTGAGACTAACCTACTCAATAATAATGTCATTTATACCATTATGCTGGTCAGTCATCACAACCCATTACCATTATACTATCCCCAACTGATAGATTAGGACCAAAAAAAATCTAGTTTACCAATTGATGAGTTTTAAAATGATGAGGTATTCTATGATTTTCTAAGCCTTAGAGATGACATTCCATTGGGAGATCATAAATCAATATTTTCAATTACATTGGATCTTAAAGCTTATTTTGGAGAATGAGTGAACACCCTTATACAAAAGCAAATAAATAAAACATTAAGGTCCCAAATTGAAAACCTCTTTGAGGCACTTTTGACTAGGAAAAAGTAAAGATAAAGGCTAGTCTAGTGGTGAAACCCTGTTTCATGTGCCATTAGATGGGGGTATTCATTCTTCTTCAAATTTAGACTAGGAGACCACCAAAAATGAACTTTCCTATGGATTCAAGTTCAAATTTTCACAACAAGAAGTATTTGATCAAATTCTTCAAGATTTTTTTACTATTTTTGTCACATGGCTAGATCTCCCATTTAGGGACTCAGATTCATCATTCCTAAGAGATGTTGAAGAGCAAGTCCTAATAGAGGACCATGATATAGTCCAATAGTTCAAGTCTTTGCCTACTATCCTAGAAGATGGTTCGACCCTCGTAGTTGAAGATACAACAAAGGCAAACATTGAGACTTTATCAAACCCAAAATTTATAAAATTAGGCATGTCCCTTACTAAAGAGGAATGTGAATTATTTACAACTCTGTTGAGAGAATTTGTAGATATCTTTGCATGGGATTATTTTGACATGCCAAGTTTGGACCCCACCTTGGTTCTACACCACCTTGTGGTCAATCCTAATGCCAGATTGATGAAACAAAAGATATGTAGGATGCATCCTCACATTGCTATCTTGGTAAATAAAGAGTTGGAAAAAATCTTAGAAGTGGGATGTATCTAATCCATTGACTACTCAAAATGGACATCTAATATTGTACCTATTAGTAAAAGGCCTAAAGGAATCAAAATCTATAATAATTTTTGAGACATAAACAGAGCTTTTCCTAAAGATGACTTTCCATTACCTAATATTGACATGATCATTGACTCCACAGTGGGCTCTAAAATTATTTCACTCATGGATGGATTTTTAGGATAAAACCAGATCATAATAGCACCAAAAGACCAACATAAAATAGTGTTCACCACTCCATGGAGAACATTTTTTATCAAGTAATGCCATTTGGTCTTAAAAATATTGGATCTACATATCAAAGGGCCATGACTATCATATTTCATGATATGATGCATGATATTGTTGAAGACTATATCAACAACATATTAGGAAAATCCAAGACTAGAGCCAACCATCCAGTAGTGATATGTAGGATATTTGAAATATTATGAGAGTATAAAGTCAGACTCAATCCAAATAAATAAGTGTTTGGAGTAACCTCAAGAAAATTTCTTGGATTCATTGTGTCTCATAGAGGCATTGAAGTCGATCTGGCCAAAGTCCATACTATAATCGAGATGCCACCACCAATTTAAAGTAACTTCATAGTTTATAGGGAAAGATCTAGTCAATCTAACATTTCATATCTCAATTAGCAGATAAGTGTCATCTATTTACACATATTCTAAAGAAGGGAGTTACATTTCACTAGGATGATCACTGCCAACTAGCTTTTCAACAACTCAAGGACTATCTATTTAATCCACTTGTTTTGTTATCTCCTATGCTAGGAAGGTCATTCTTATTGTATCTATCATATACTGATAATTCCTTGGGGGCACTTTTGGCTCAACATGATAAAAATGGAAAAGGACATGTAGTTTACTTATTAAACCATACCTTGGTCACATATGAACACAACTATACACCTATTGAAAAAACTTGTCTAGCCATGGTCTTCATAGCTAAAAAATTGTGCCATTAGATGTTGAATAATAAGACCATGGTCATTTCAAAATTAGATCCACTCAAGTATCTAATATCAAAAATAGGTTTAAAAGATATAATGGCCAAATGGATCATGATTTTTAGTGAGTTTGACATAGATTATGTTAATCAGAAGGAAATCAAGGGATAGGTTCTTATAGATCAACTTGCTAAAGCAACCCTTGCAAACATAAAGCCACTCACATTTCATTTTCTTGATGAATCCATAATGACCATCATTTACACACCTCTTTAGGAGTAGCATTGGAATATATATTTTGATGGTTCATTTACTACACATGGATTAGGGGTATGCCTCTTATTTATTACACCATAAGGGGATCTAATCCCTAAATCATTTAGAATCAATTTTCCTTATATAAACAACATGGCTGAGTATGAATCACTTATTACAAGACTTTGATATGAAGTACAATGGAATATATCTCACCTAAAGGTTTATGATGATTCTTATTTAATCATCAATCAAGTCAGACCATTTTTAGACCAAATATGACAAGTTGGTTCCATATAAAGCTATGGTCAACACTCTCAAGCAATGAATTATTGACATTTAGTTTGAGTATATACTAAAGGCTAGTAATAGAACTACAAATGCCATGGCTACTATCAGATCTCTAATTCAACAAATGAAAAAAATATAGAGAGTATCAGTTCTTTATCATGAATTTGTTCACACCAGCTCATGAACCTTCAACTATTGCAATGATTTATGATATTGTTGGTCCTAATTCTATCTAGTACTTAGACCTTTAAAACTACCTTCATGACTAATTTATACCACCTAACCTATCTCTAAAACAAATGAAATCCTTTATTCATCATTCCATTTGTTATACTCTACTTGTATCCAACCTATACTACCATAGTTTTGATGGAACTTTGCTTCATTCTTTAACTTTGGTAGAGTCTACACTAGCATTAAGAGAAGTTCATGAAGGAGTATGTGGAGCTCATTCTATTGGGGTAGTCCTATCCAAAAATCTCTTGCATAATGGTTATTATTGGTGCATGATGGATGTATATGGAGCTGTATATGTAAAGAAGTGTGATAAATTTCAATGGCATGCTAATTTGATTCATGCCCTAGCACAAACTTTGAAACTGATGTTGACACCATGGCATTTGCTACATGGGGACTCAACCTCATTGATTAAATCAAACCCACTTCATCTAATGGCCATAAAAATATCCTTACCATCATTGAGTATTTCACTAAGTGGGTTGAAGCTATACCCCTCATTTACATGGTTGGAAAACAAATTTCCAAGTTCATCTTCAACCATATCATTTGCCGCTATGGTATCCCCTCTGACATTATATCTGATAATAGAGGATCATTCAAGAAAAAGTATTTTGATAAGCTATATACTAAATATAACATCACACAACATTTTTATACAACATATTACCCTCAAGGTAATTTCTAGGCCAAAGCATTAAATAAAACCATTATCAATATTCTCAAAAAGAATGTCAATAATGCCAATCCCAATAGCACCTATAGATATTACCTACTCTTTGGGAATACCATACCAATCATCGTAACCCCATAAGAGCCACTTCATATTCAATTATTTATGGTATTGAATCCATCATTCCTATTTAGGTTGAATTACCTTCACTACACATATATTTCAAGCATATCTTAGATGATCATGACTATTGAGTAGCTCACTTATAAGAGCTAGACCTGCTTGATGGAAAATGCACAACTACATTCATTAAGTATATCAGAATCGACTCAATGGCCACTATAATTAGTGTGTCAAGTATATAATATTTAAACTTGGTGATCTTGTTCTTAAAGAAAACCAAAAGAATACCATAGTTGAGAAGAAGCATAATGGTAAATTCAAACAAAACTGGATAAGACCTTTCATAATTTTTGTAAATTATGGATCAAGAGCATAAAATCTTGCCACACTGGATAGAAATAAACTTCCTGAGCTGATGAATATTATTCACCTCAAGTGGTACTCTACTTGATCACTAAGGTGTATTATATATAAGGATCATTTCATTGGTGCCATTTTTATCACTATTCTTCTTTGTACAAATATCATTCTTATCTATCTTCTTAGCCATATCCACTTTACATTTTTGATCTATCAACCAAATGTGTTCTAAAGCCTAGCTCATTTGACCTTGGTTTTTTCCATTCATTATGCATTTTTAGCATCAACGAATCTAATCAATTTCATCATCTATTTTAAGTACTCTAGATAGAGATCATATTTTGGAATAGTAAGATAGAAGGTTTAGTAGTTACATCATTTGTTTGTTATTCTTTTCTTCTTACCGGTCTTGCTACTAATTATAACCACCTTTGGGCAAATTAGTACCATTGATCTATGTCATTATGTCATAATTATAATTGGCTATGGGAAAACTAGGGGCAACATTTGTTTACTAAGCCTTGACATACTAATGTGCCACTTCTTATGTTATACTATACCTTTTTACCAATTGTGCCTATTTTATTTTAATTGACTACTACACTAGTCAAATTCCTCCACTGTAGGGAAAAACTATAGTGACTTGAGGTCTTACTCTATGACTATGTAGGTAGTGATCGATACTCGTTGGCATCAGCTCAGTCATCCTTTCTACCACACTCTCACTATTTTGTGAGTAACCTAATCCATGCTCTCACCATTTTATGATCAACATAAGTTTGAACCCTCTCACCATTTTGTGATCACCCTAAGTTTCCACATTCTCACTATTTTATGATCAACCTAAGTTTAAATGCTCTCACCATTTTGTGAACTTGAAATATTCAGTGTCTCTTCATTATTGATCAAGTTGAGATACTTTAAAAATTCCAAAAACATTTGTAAAATCATTAGAAAAACCCAAAAACACTGACCACTTCTTTAACTTAAGGATTATGGGAACCCTTACTAAGTTGCTAGCAAACTCACTTGTTTATTAGTTTCCCCATCCTATTTGGCCTTTTGATCCATGCACTTATCATTTCTCAATACCATTCCTATTCTTCTATCACATCCATTCTATTTTTTTCTTTAGTTATCACATTCTTCCCATTCCCTGGGAGAGCTACATTTGGCCTAAAGTTTTTTATTGGATATTACATCCATGGAATTATGTAGGCAAAATAGACTTGCCTAGTCAATATCGAGATAGCTCAGACACCCCCTTCCTTTTTCTTCTATTCCCATTTTTTTTCATTTGTTAAGTTATCACCTATTTTTATGGGTAATGTTCATATGGTTTTTATTGCATTGTTTATTTAATTATTTGTTTTTGCTTCTTTTATTTGTTTGTTTGCATTCAACACTATTTCCTTGATTCAATTTATGTGTGTTTATTGGATTATTCCTTTCCCACACTTACACTTGAATTGATCCATATTCATATGTTTACATTGTCATCATGGTTTCTATCATTGGTGCATTATCTTCCATTGATTATTGGATTATGGGAGTTAGTCCTTATGCATATTTTGATGAAGTCCTCCTGATGTTATACCATGATGCCTATTGACACATGCTATAAAAAACCTTAGATTCAATAAGTCTATTCAATAATGGTAGTATTGACATATCTTTGACACCTACATCCTGATTCAATCCCAATCATATCCCAAACAAAGTAATTAACCATGAAATAATTTCAACCTTTGTTAGTTTGGATGAGCATCTCTCTACTAACACGTTGTTATAATTCATCATTTCCCCTCTATGTTAAGTTACCCTCATCATTATCCAGTCAATCATGTTTTCGATAATCATGGTCCAATTATTATAATCACCTATGGGAAAATCATTGCACACTATCCCACTTGTATTTTTCAATGATTATAACTACGTTTAGGCAAATCATTATATTGTCACAACTTTACTTTTCTTTCCCATATAGGGGCATGTTATTATCTTGTTTTTATATCCTAATTGGGGTATCTCCATCTTCTCAATGATTATAACTAACTTTGGGTAAATCAATGTGTTATCATATGATATTACCATTATCGGGGTATAATGCTTATAACCATCTTTGGGGAAACCATTATACACCATCCCACTTGCATTCTCAGTTATTTTGACTACTTTTTCAATATCATTATGTTTTCACCCCATCATCTTTCCTTTCTTTAGTCCCCTCATTTTTCTTTTTATCGAGGAAATATTTGCCGATCTACTTATGCCAACCATTCCCTTGAGGGGGCATCATAAAGTTAGTTTATCATCATTATAGTTGTAGGCATACAAGACCTTTTCATTCTTTCATAATATGTTTCTATTCTTATAGCTTCTAATCGCTTCCCAAATAGGGGCAAACTATAGACACCTAAATCTGGCCACCGATAACCTCCAACCAAGATTTTGAATAATTTTGACCTAAAGTGCACAATTTGGCCTAAAAACACTAGAGCACATTAAATGATTTGAACCTAATACAGTCAAGTACTTATTTTGGCTAGGATATCCCCAAATGGAGTAGTGCAATTTATGGGCCAGCTAACTTTGATCAGATCATTCTGAGTCAAAATGCCAATTTTGCTCCTAGGTGCTTTAGTTTGCTCTTTCCTATCAAATATCTTACACAAGACACATGCCTTTGTTATTTTTTTTTTGATAACATACTAAATGGGATAATGGATCCAACACATCTAGCATTAACTTCTAATTCTAGTCTAATCAAATTTTATACCAATAGTAAGGCATTCTGATCAATTTGATTACTTTGTGCACAAAGTGCGTAATCATGCTTAAGATAAAGTTTAACCAAGTTAGAGATTAATTAAGAATTCCATGGAAACTTGTTGAATAATTGTTTTTAGAAATAAATATTTAATATATGCATTATCAGGTGACCTCATTTCTTAAGAAGACATCCCTAGGTCATAAATGCATAAAATATCTTAATCAAGCCACCCCATGCCTCATCCATGCCTCCCATGCCTCTTAAATGCCCATCTATCCTAAATATTAATAGAGATATTTGTATAATGAATTTAATATTTGTATTTATCCTTAACCACACATCTCAATCTTGAGATGGATGGTTCAAGTTGATCCTCAAACCATTAAAAAAATCTATAAATAGAGAGGCCATGAACATAATTTTAAAGGTCTTAATAATGCAAAGTTATAATGCATAAATGATTCCAAAAGATATTATAATTAGTGTTACCATGCCAAATTGATTCCAAGCCAATCCAAGCTAAAGCCAAAGGTGCCAAAGAGAGATGGAGGTAGCTAAGCTTCCATTGATGTAGATTTCATGAGCATAAACAAAGCAAGCCACTACAAAAGCATTTGGAGCATCCAAGGAAGCTGAAGGATCCTTATTTTTCCTTACCTTTTAGTTTTTTTTGTAATTTTTTTAATTATTAATCTCAACCTAGTAACTAGGCATAAATTTTTTAGTTTAATGTGTTTTTTAATTTGATTCTATTCACTAACACAATACTAATCTCCCCTTCTTAGTCAAATTCATAGTCTATAGTTTTCAAGTAGTTAAGGCTAAAAGGAATCTATATTGATAATGGTACTAGTTTGGTATTGAGGCCTACCCCTCACTTCACAATCCTATAGTGATAAGGGTGTCAGGTGCTTTACTAATATATACCTTGAACCACATATTTATACCTAGCCATAAAATTGAGTAGGCTTCCCCCTTAGTGATGAGATCTGATTAGGTAGACCTTGGGAACAACTTTTTTAATGCTCTTTATATTAGTGGTTTGAAAGTGTGTGTATAAAATAAAAATAGTGTCACTAAATTGATAAATTAAAAAATCCTATTTAATTTGTGTGATACTCTAAGTAAGCAAGTAAGAAAATGAAAGATGAGTTAGTTATTATAAAAATGAGTTAATTATTTTGCTTGAGATTATAGGGTTGATTTAGTCAATCGAGTATGAAAATTGTAAGTAATAAAATTGACTGAGTTGATTATGTCTATTGAAGTAAGGGCTAGAGAAACATATTCTAATGGGTTGACTAAGTCTCTTGGGTAAGAAGCAAATACATAACGTAGTTGATCTAGTCGACTAAATTTACTTTATGGTTATAGTATTATGGACTAAAAACTATGAAAAATAGTATTGAAATGAATTAAATAAATGATAATATGGTGAGAATGAACCTTATGACTTTGGAGATGCTAAATTTCACATTTTTATAATGTGCCATCTAGATTAAGAGTTTTAACCTACTCATAGAGTCAATTGGGTCAACTAATTCTAAAAACATGTATGTAAAGAAGCAAACTAAGTTGATAAAAGTGATCTAGTTACTAGTGGTTGAAGATGACATGCACAAACCAAAATAGAGTCAATCGAATCAACTATGTGTTAAACATGTGCACATAATGTTAGACCGAGTCGATAGATTCAATTTAGTGATGTAAAAATAAAATAAATGATAAATGATAATAAATGAAGGCATGAAATAAAAACTTCAAGGGTTAGTTCATATCAGGGTCATCACAATATGTGATAAGGGAAAGAAAATATGATATATAAGTTAATCCTTGCTTGGAGAAGATAAATCACACTAATCCATCCACTTGTTGGTACATTTAGACAATTGGGATCATGACCAATATGGATATGATGTACCTAACTACATGGTCTCTTACCACACAATATCACTAGAGAGAGTTCCAAAGCCTCTAATCAAACAATATCACATAATAACGCTAAGTATCTCCTATAGTTTTATAATAAAAGTAAATGACAAAGTAAAGTAAAACTAATCTAGTACTCACCAAATTTTGTGGCATAAATGGGGATAATAAACATATAAGTAAACATGCAAAGAATAACTCTACTCAATTCAATATGGAGGTAATATTAATGCATGGATAGAGAAACATATTTGAAAGCCATTACTTATGCTAGTTCTATCTACCAAAATAGAGGAGTAAGAGTTAGGAATACTTACCTTGAAGATGAAACTATCGAGGCTCAATCTCTCCCTTAGATAATGGTGATTTGTAAGAGGTTCTTGTGATTCATAAGGATCACAAAGATAGCTCATCTCTAGCCTATAAGTCTTTTCGTATCCATCTAAGACTTTTCCACAAGACAAGATTCTTATCTCCAAGTGTAGACCCTAAGTAATGACTCCTCAAGTAGAATGGTGGAAGAAAAAATTTTAAAGAAGCAAAAATGAAAGATTATATCTATATATCTCTAATGAAAATGGAGAAAAGGATGTGTTCATATAGCCATATCTAACCTTAAATACTTCTAAAGTCTTAGCTAACATAATCAACTCAGTCGACCTATTTTTTTATGAAATAAAGTAGTTAGGTCTCATACTTTGTCTCATAGCATGCTCATTTTATAGAACATGATCAACCCATGTGACTATGTTTAGAGGATGAAAAAAGAGGTTTTGGATTATGCAGGGTCAATCAAGTTGGTGTTTTGCTTGGAGGATTGTGTAAGGGAGATGTTAAAGATTAGGAAAACATATAAGAGAGGTTTGTTTTGCTTTTAAGTGGTGGTATAAGGAACAACAATTTTGTGAAGCACTAATGGTCTACCTATGATTTTCCCACTGTACCCTTTAAGGTATGTACTTATAGATATTGAGTCTCAATGGGTTATTACAATAGATAAATCACCAATAATTAATAAAGTTTAAAAATATTGTGTGTTTACATTGTGTGAATACAACTAGTATTTATATTACTAATATTTACAAGATTATTTGATTTACTTGTGACTATAGTACTATTAAAATTTTCCTATTGTTTATCTTTATAGTATTTGACCAATTTTTTTATTATGTTCCTTATTTCATTTTAAATTATCTTTAAATTATATTCTTCCTAATAATTCTTCTTAAGTTCTTACAAATTATCTTCTATTCTCAATTTCTTCACTAAATGTTTAATATTTATTTGCTACTTTTTCTCCACTATGTATATCTCTTAATCTAGGATATGGATGTTCTCATCAGTTTTAAATTGGCATGGGGGATGAAGATTGGTCCAAAGGGTTCCTTTCCTCTTAAGGCCTCTTGCATTTGGGGTTTGGGGGGTTGTGTCACTTTGAGTTTCTTCTTCATTATCTTCTATCTCTAACTAATTTTATTCTTCTATGTTTTTATTAACTAATCTCCCTTCTATTAATTTATATTCCTTACCATCTTTATCTTTTGTACCTCTAGTATGAATACTAATAATCATTTTTAAATTCTCTTTCTCTTGACTACTTTCAACACTCCTTTCCACATCCCTTCACTATTCTACATTATCTATATAGATTTTTCCTGATTACTTCCTGTCAGACTTAATTCAATTTATAAAATTTCTTCCCTTGGTTCCACTATATACTTAACACATCGTATCTTAATAATATTTTCCTCATCTCTTTTTCTACTATTTTATAGCCTCATCTTTAATAGGTCAAGCTATTATCTGCCAATTAGTCTTATGCACCCAAGCTTTTGAATAGTTTGGGTGTTCCTATCAATAAGGATAAATATGATAACCTTTGTCACATGTCTTTCATGAATTTTTGTGATGTAATATATGGTAACTATTCTATTTTACTTCTCTCACTTGTGTTTCTTTCACCTTCATTTGATGTTAATACTAACTCATTTATTTCATGCAAAAGGATAATAAATAGATTTTTTAATAGTAGTACTTTTGATGGTAAAGACTATATTAGTTTTGTCTGCTATATTTTTTCTTCTCAACATCCCTTATTCTCTTTCTTTATTTTGTATCTCTTTCTTATTATCTACGTGAATTTTATTATTCTCCACCTGATTTCTTATCTTATCTTTCACCATTTTCTCATAATTTTATTAAGTTATCTTCTTACTAATATATCCTTATTCCTTAACTAACTTACTCTCACTTTGGTACTTATTTTCATATTCTACTACATCTTACTTAACCTCCTCCAGCTATTTAGACCAAATATTTCAAGTGGTCAAATCTTTTGAGGAATCCCCTTCTTTCTACCTACCATCCCTTAGGTACATGTCCCATAAAAGAGATTTTTACCTTATTTCACTAATTTTCAATTGACAAACAAATTATAGATGAGAAGCAATACTTTTCCCAAGTCTTTCCCCCTCAACAAACTTTATTTATTTATGTCAAACATTTTCCAACCCTTTATATCCAAAAATATGATGAAAGTTGAGTGTAGTCTTGAACCATTAATCAATAGTCTAAGTGAAGGGTGTATCAAGGTGTTGGAGTATTTAAGATTTTAATTTTTCTAATGGATGGATTTATTACTGTGAACTCTAAAACTTAACCTAAGATTAGCATGCCAAGTATCTAGATCCATAAGATCTATATAAATGTGACCCAAAATTCTTCTTTTTGAGTGAGAAATAATGATACCTTTACTTTAGGTAATGATTCACCTAATTGTTTCATCTTAGAGTGTTTTTTTAAAGTTCCTCTTCCCACCACTCTTTTTTTTTTATTAGTGTTGGTTTTCAAAATTTTAATGGATACATTTCCCTGTACATTAGTTAACTAAATTCCAAGCGGTACCACCAAATGTTGACATAAAATATGAAGCAATTGGCTACAAATGGTTTATGTTGATTATGTTAAATTTTGATAGAATCAATGTGATGCATGGGTTATTATTTTTATAAATTGTCATCTCATACATTTATAAAATAAAATAATTAAGTATGTTTATTCATAAGATTTAGTATATAATAAATTAATTCCTATTTTAAATTCTATTTTATTTATATTTATATAATAATTTTTTAATATAATTTTTTTATATCTCTTTACACTATACTGCCTTGTGCTATTACAAAGGTTACTATGCTCTATAAACTCTTAATACTCTTCACTATTTTAATTCAACTCTCTCTATACTATATCTACTCTAATAAAATACTATGATATAAATAACAACTAGATATCTTTGAATTAAATGGTCATGTCTATGTGAGACATGATTTTTTTCAACCAAGTCATCATTTTCTACATCAAGGATTTATTCCTTACCGTGTGGCCAAGGTGCTAGAAGCTTCAATTTTGTTGGCCTAGAGAAGTGATGAAGAGGTAACACCATCTCTCATTGATATGAATGCAAACATGAACTAATTCACCCTTACCTATGCCAACCCATATATGATTCTCTTATCTTGTCTTTTTTGATGTCTGAAGATCTTGCTTGACTTTTGTTCTTTTCACTTTATAGATTTTCCCTTTTGTGTACTAGAATCTTAAACCCACTCTTGAACCATTAAATATCTCACTATTTGAAAGCTCTTCATGCTTAGGCCATTCATTTTTTTCAATCATACTTAAAAATATTGTCTTATCTACATGTCCATTGTCCACCTTCTCTTGTAAATGTTCTTAAGGTTACTTGCTTCACTCAATCATCTATACCTCATTCTTTAATACATGTTCATAGGCACATTAACTTACTACATGATTCTTGTTTCCTTAGTTTTATTATGGTTCTCATGTTCATCTTCATAATCATTTAATTCCTCTTGGATCTCTTCAGCAATTCACATAACCTCTCAATTCAACTTTGACATCTCCCTTAACTTCTTGTCTTTGTTGTTGCTTTATAATAGCC
The DNA here is from genome assembly GCA_037957365.1 of Torreya grandis. NCBI lineage: Eukaryota > Viridiplantae > Streptophyta > Pinopsida > Cupressales > Taxaceae > Torreya > Torreya grandis. The sequence continues at coordinate 1,461,739 of JARHVA010003469.1, read as the reverse complement.
TTTTTTGGGCCTTTTCCATTAATACAGACACATGTAGACCAATCTTGAGAAACTAAAATGATTTTATCACACCCTATATCTTGATTCTTTCCAAAAACATTTATGATCTATCTCCACTTAGAATACTATTTTCTTACAACTTTTTAGGTATTGTTTAGGCCTAATTAGGTCTCCATTGTTCTGTTCAGACACTGTCATCCTAAAACCATACACCTCTATATTGTATTGGTCCAAAACCCTTAAAACAACTTATTAGACATTTTTATCCAACTAATATCAAATTTTAGTGATTTTTCACTAATGGAATTTATTAAAATCCATGTTTTAGTGTGAAAACCCTAATATAGGGTTTATAACTACATGTGTAAGCTCAAGGAGATAGAATTTATGGTTTTAAGTTTAAAAATGAAATTCAAACACCTATTATGGTTGAATGAGGTCTATAATAAAATCATACACCTTATTAAATAATTTTTCCCTTGTTGACACTTTAGATAGCTATTTAAGCAAGATTATGAGTTTGAGTTTGAGTCATTTGCAGGGTTTATATAGACTATATAACCCAAAAAGGAGTAAATTGGTATATTATTATTTCAAACAACTTTAAACCTAATATGATAATTATTTAGGGTTTGTATAATACACATACACCTGTATCAATTCATTTAGTTTTCTTTTGACACCTTTGTTACTCACTTTCACAATGTTCTATGTTTGACTGTGTAGGTATTCACTAACACCTGCATGACTGTCTAGTCTTTCTCAAGAATAAGTATGCAACTAATCAAATGAAACTAATAAAAAAATTCAATGAATATGTAATAAACTTACTAACTTAAAAATAATCTTCATAAGAATATCATTATTGCACCTTTCTCCATTACTCTGTTATACATTATCATTTTCATTGTAGATACACAGGAAACAAGGTTTGCAACAATAGTTTAAAAAAATAAGAAACCTTATATTGATTTTTTTGGGGTATTACATATATTAAAAATATAATCCATCCCAAAAACTGACTCCAACATAGACATTTAAAAGTGTATAGATGACCATTAACTAACTAATGGTTCTTAGATTTCCTCTCAATAACATTGGCAAGGATCAAAACACCTAACACTTAACACTCCTATCTTAAGGAATTATTATGTGATTAATTTATGTAAATAATTAAAATTGACCCCCTATAGAGTCCAAAAAAAATAAATACCTCATTGAATATCTCTCAAGCATGATTGATGACCAATATATTGATAAGTAAGTTCAAATTTTCAATATTGTAGAATTAGGAGGAAAACACAATATGACTTCAAATTCAAATCCTAAGAAATTATATGAATTATAACCTATAAATCCACGTTTTAAATTACCTATATCACCTAAATAAATACAAATTTGATATAGTTAAGATGCCCCTACATCATACTACCAAGGGGTAGAAGAAATTTTCCCTGAAAGTTAAATGGATCTTCTTATGAATGATTGTTCTTGAAACCTTTCTCGACATCTATTATTTTTAATAAATCCTAATCTACATTTCATGTCCTCCTAGATCCCAAGGAATAATAGATAAATGTAGACCACCTTGTCTCTTGATTACTATTGCAACTAGTCTCTCATGCAAATGGACATGCTCTATAAATCCACACTTGTACTTCTTATTCCCTCTTTCTATCTTCATAGAAGTTATACCTATAATTAACAATAAATAATTAGATAAATAATGTCTCTCATCATGAATTTAAGGCATACTCAAGTTCTTCTCCTTGTTCACATCTTGCTCTTTCTTCCAAGTATCTTAATGTATCCTGAATTGATCATTCCTAATCACTACATCAACAACTAACTCATATTGTTATCCTCCTTATATTTTTTATCCTTTTATAACCTATATTTTAACATTGATAATATTGAATTCAACATTTTCATCCTTGGAAATGTGCATTTGTATCTTTTCTTCTTGTTCTTGACTATTCCTTGCCTTCATAATTACTCTTACCTTAGACACTATTATTGCATGCCATAGGTCTATGTTCTCTATTATCACTTCCTTCGCCACCTCATTATACATTTTTTGAGGATAAAATTTATATTCTATCTTCATTGCTTCATACACACTAGAATATGCTTCAAAATGTTGGAAATATTGTCATTGATGTCAAAGTTCTAGCATTATTGGTGATAAAGGCCCCATTGCATTTAATGATGTTTGTAATAGTTATATCTTAGCTAATATGTGTTAATATTTATTTAATATTAATGAATATATTTTTGGTTGTATATAAGACAAAAGAAGGGCCCATGGAGAAGTCAAAGAGCCATGGGGTAAAGACAAAAGAAGGATGGGATGAATTTTTCCATGAAGAGTCATCTTGGGGAATTCCAAGAGTCACCAAGTGAAGACAAAAGAGGAAGGGTGCAATTTCTCATGAAAGGACACTTTGAGGAATACAAAAAGTCACCAAGATAAGCACAAAAGAGGGAAGGACGTTTTTCCTCATGAAGGGTCACCACATGACATTTCAAAGACAAGGATATGAAGGGTCATACAAGTTTGGCACCATTTTCCATGAGGATTGAAGGGTCACAAAGGGAGAAGGCCAAAGGTCATTTGGAAAGCTATAAATAAAGGATTGAGAAGCCATTTTTAATGTGAGTTAGAGAGTTTGATTTGAGATAGAAATATCTAGCTTAGAAGAGCATTTGTGAGAGATGAATATGATTTGTATTTTTTATATCTAGCTTAGAAGAGCAAAGGTGAAAGAGAGGAAAGAGATATTGTAACGAACTATCATTTGTTGAGATAGCAACATTGAGAGATAGTTGTGTGGTATACAAAAAGGGGTTGGTGCTCCTATGGGTTGGTACTCATGAATTGTTGCTGTGTTGGTGCTCAACAAAAGGGGTTGGTGTTCTTGTGGGTTGGTGCTCATGAATTGTTGCTGTGTTGGTTCTCAGTAAAATTTGTTGGTGTTCTTGTGGGTTGGTGCTCATGATTATTGTTGTGTTGGTGCTCAACAAAGGTTTTGGTGCTCATGAATTTTTACTATGTTGGTTCTCAGTAAATGGGTTGGTGCTCCTGTGGATTGGTGCTCATGAATAGTTGTTGTGTTGGTGCTCAGCAAAGGGGTTGGTGCTCCTACATATACCTAAGATTGTTCTTTATGGTTTTTTCCACATTGGGTTTCCACATTATATCTGGTGTCTCTCTCTTGTGTGGTGTTTATTGTTTTAATTTTATTACATATCTTGAATGTTTGATTAAGTGGAATTTGATGAAGGGAAAAGTTTTATAAGATATATGATATACTAATTCACCCCCACTCTCAATATATCCCATGCTTAAAAAATGGTATCAGAGTAGGTTTCTTCAGAAAGGGTTTAATAGCTTGAAGGTAGATCAAAGAAAATCACAAGATGGTGAAGCAACTAAAGAAAGAGAATCAAGAGTTGAAATTTGTGGTTGAAGCTCTTAAATAATAAGTGTGTATCTTAGATTCTAAGTTGTCTATAGAAGTAAAAAAAAATAAGATATTTATTTAGGATCTTAAGGATCAGTTAGAGGTTGTGAATTCAAGTTTGAAATCAAGAGAAGAAGAGTGTAATCAGTTGAAGGTTGAGTTACGTTCTTTAAAGGATAATCATGAGAAGCTTATAATCAAGGTTGAGAAAGATCATGAAATATTAGCCCAAGGAAAGAAGGATTTAAGTTTTTAAGGTGAATTAAAGAAGCCAATCAGGTAGCCCAATGCTTTCATGTTTTCAAATTCTTTTCATGGCCATTATTTTGTTTATCATCATGTTGGTCATAGGGCAAGAGACTATATGAGGAGAAGCAATCAGTCAAAGGGAGATCTTAGTCTCATTCAAAAAGAAGGTATGAGAAATGTTGTTTGCTTTTGTTATCATAAGGTTGGCCATATTGATAAATTATGTCCAAATAAAGTAAAGAGATATTCAAGGTATGTCAAAGGATATATAGCCCCTAGAAATTATGAGAAGAGTCAAATTCAAGTTTGGAGACCTAAAATAGTAAAGGTTGATTAGGTTGAGTTTACGAGTGAGAATGAATTACTTGTTATAGTAGATAAAGAATCAAATAGGAAGGATTGTGGAGAATCTCTTGTTACATTTGAGCATGAGCTTTGTCAAGATAAGATAGTTGAAAAAGTTGAGAAGATGAAAAACATCATAAATTTTGAGGTTAGTAAGTCAAAAAGGTTAGACATTCTTAAATAGATTCTAAGAGAAAAACACAAGAAGATCAAGGAAGAAATAGAGGAGATGTGGGAATCTCCTAAGATTTGTTTCTAGGACCCTTTGTGTGGGGTGTCTCTTCTAGTCTTCAAGGAGACACTTTTAAGAAAAATTGAAGCATGGTGGATGCTATTGGGTCTTGGCTATGTTACTTGACAAAAAGGTGAGTTGACAAATTAATTTGTATATCTTTTGAGGGAATAGATTTTTGAAGAAAATTTTGCATTAGTGTTATGGTTTGAGGCTATGCAATGTTTAAAAGTTTTAAGGTGTTTAAAATAGATATGGTCATAAGAAATTAGAATGTTGAAAAAGAGATAACAATTTCAGAAATAAGGAGAAGGATACTCATGTAGATTCAATCATGAAGGACCATAGTTTCAAAGATCCATTCATTACGAAGAAGGTATAGACATGTTCATAGCAGAAGAAATAACTTGAAGATTCTATGATGGTGAAGATAGCTTTGCATGTAATAAATGAATATTAGCCATGGTTTTTTAATAGCGGATGCTTGAGTCATATGACAGGAGACAAGAGTAAGTTCAAAACTCTAAAGAAGATCAATGGTGGCACAATGAGATTTAGAGATAAAACCACTGCTAGGATAGCTAGAAAAGTTTCATGCAGAAGGTTTTGAGATTAGAATAAAATATTTAAATGAGTTGATTGTAGATGCTCAAAGGATAGGAAACAATTTATATGTATTGTTAGATATCTTCTCAAAGACATGATCAAAGGAAACATTCAAGGATCTATGAGAGGAGTTGGGAGTAATTTATATTACTTCCTACCATTGATGTTCAGCATCAGTTGAAGGGGAGCTAAGTGTTAACTCTAGGTAGGCCCTTTGCCATTGATGTCAAAGGGGGAGAATAATAGGTACAAGTATAGGTGCATAAAAAGGTACATGGAATATGTATAGGTTGCTACAGTAAGGGGGAGTTACTATATGTTTTTAGATGATAGTATGTGCAGGTTATAGGATGTTGTAGTTTCATGTTTGAGGTTGCCATCAATGACAAAGGGGGATATTGTTGGAAATATTGTCATTGTAGTCAAAGGTCTAGCATTATTGGTGATAAAGGCCCCATTGCATTTAATGATGTTTGTAATAGTTATATCTTGTCTAATGTGTGTTAATATTTATTTAACACTAATGAATATATTTGTGGTTGCATATAAGACAAAAGAAGGGCCCATGGAGAAGTCAAAGAGCCATGGGGTAAAGACAAAAGAGGAATGGGATGAATTTTCCCATGAAGAATCATCTTGTTGAATTCCAAGAGTCACCAAATGAAGACAAAAGAGGAAGTGCATAATTTCTCATGAAGGGACACTTTCAAGAAAATGAAAAGTCACCAAGATAAGGACAAAAGAGAGAAGGACATTTTTGCTCATGAAGGGTCACCACATGACTTTTCAAAGGCAAGGATATGAAGGGTCATACAAATTTGGCACCATTTTCCATGGGGATTGAAGGCTCACAAAGGGGGAAGGCCAAAGGTCATTTAGAAAGCTATAAATAAAGGCTTGAGAAGCCATTTGTAATGTGAGTGATAGAGTTTGATTTGAGATAGAAATATCTAGCTTAAAAGAGAATTTTTGAGAGATGAATATGATTTGTATTTGTTATATCTAGCTCAGAAGAGCAAAGGTGAAAGAGAGGAAAGAGATATTGTAATGAACTATCATTTTTTGAGATAGCAACATTGAGAGATAGTTGTGTGGTATACATAAAGGGGTTGGTGCTCATGAATTATTGTTGTGTTGGTGCTCAGCAAAAGGGGTTGGTGCTCCTATGGCTTGGTTCTCATGAATTATTGTTGTGTTGGTGCTCAAAAAAAGGGGTTGGTGCTCCTGTGGGTTGGTGCTCACAAATTGTTGTTGTGTTGGTGCTCTTATGGATTGGTGCTCATGAATTATTTATATGTTGGTGCTCAGCAAAGGGGTTGGTGCTCACAAATTATTATTGTGTTGGTGCTCAACAAAGGGGTTGGTGCTCCTATGGATTAGTGCTCATGAATAGTTGTTGTGTTGGTGCTCAGCAAAGGGGTTGGTGCTCAACAAAGGGGTTGGTACTCCTGCAAGTTAGTGCTTGTTAATATTGTGTGAATTGGTGCTCATACATATACTTGAGATTGTTCTCCATGGTTTTTCCCACATTAGGTTTCCACATCATATCTGGTGTCTCTCTCTTGTGTGGTGTTTATTTTTTCAATTTTATTGCATATCTTAAATTATTTGATTAAGTGGAATTTGATTAAGGGAAAAGTTTTATAAGATATATGATATACTGATTCACCCCCCCTCTCAGTATATCCCATTCTTAACATAAAATTCTCACACCTTTGCCTATTTTACTATCTCATTACTTCTTTGTCTTATTTTTCATCCTTTTAGGTGAGGAGGACTTATTCTTCATTCGATTTTGCCTCATAAGTGACTGACCCGATTGTTCCTCTTCTACTATCAAGATTCTATGTTGAGCTTCTCTTTCTTATTGGTTATTTTTAATCATCACTTGATCAAATTATTCTTCTTATTATTTCTTGATCCTATACATTGGCTCAACTAACTCATATCCTTCATCCACTATTACACCTACATACACACATGATAAAACACCATTAGATTGAAAATCTTGAGGCTTACTTTCCCCCTTCCCTATTTTCTTAGGCTAACTTGCTAGAAATTTCACCATTTGTATTTTTCTCATGTCTATCATCTAATTGAGAGGCCATCTCACTTTTTTCTTAATGTTTACAAATACTCTTGGTCTTATATCTTCCAAGACTTTCTTTAAACCTATCAATATTGCCTTCAACTTAGAAATATCTCATTTATCAACTTTCTCTTTCTCCATTTCCTTGTGGTAATCATTCTTCAAGCCTTTCATCTTTCTCTTTCTCTTTCTCTTAACTCTCTCTAGGTATCACTTAGACATATCTCTTATTGACAAGCTTATCTACTTGACTTATTGAAATTACTTGGGTCTCTCTCTTTTATCTTTAGCTCTTCTTGAGCTTCCTTGTTTGAGCTTTCACTAGCTCTCTCTCTTTCTTAGCCTCTTTGGCTTAAGAAATTCAACCACATAACTATTCACATTTTTACCTCTCTATCTAATCCTATAATCTCATTATCAACTAATAATAATATATCAAAGCAACCTTCACTAATTATTCAACACAATCTTCATACAAATTTAACCAACACATTCAAAAACATAAAACATAACTTCACCAAAGAACTTATCAGCTCTAATACTAAATGATGAAGAGATAACACCATCTCTTACAATTATGAATGTAAAAATGAACCAATTCACCCTTACCTATACCAACCAAACTCTGATTTCCTTATCTTATCCTTAGTGATGTCTAAAGCTCTTATTTGACTTCTATTCTTTTCACTTTATAACTTTTCCACTTTGTGTACAAGAATCTTAAACCCACTCTTGAATCATAAAATATCTCACTATTTGTAAACTATTCACACTTACCCATTAATTATTTTCAATCATACTTAACACTATTGTCTTATCTACATGTCCATTATACACCTTCTCATGTAAATTTTATTGAGGTTACTTGTTTCACTCAATCATCTATGCCTCATTCTTTAATACATATTCATAGGCACATTATCTTACTAAATTATTCATGTTTCCTTAGTTATGTTATGGTTCTCATGTTAATATTCCTACTCATGTATGTCTTTTTAGATCTCTTCACCAACTCACATAACCTCTCAGTTCAACTCTGACATCTCCCTTAATTTTTTATCTGTCATTTCCTTCTTGCAGCCTTTTTTGGGCCTTTTCCATTTGTACAAACATGTGTAGACCAATATTGAGAAAAAAAATGCTTGTATGACACCATCTATCCTAATTATCCTCTTCAAAGTATTTTATGATCTATCTACACTCAGAAGTACATTTTCCAACCACTTTCTAGGCACTATTTAGGCCTAGTTAGGTTTCCATTGTTCTATTTAGACATAGTCATCCTAAAAACATACACCTCTATATTGTACTATTCCAAAACATTTCAAACCTATTATTAGACATTTTTATAAAACTATTCTAAAATTTTGGTGATTTTTCACTATTGGAATATCTTACAATCCATGTTTTAATGTGAAAACCCTAACACATCATTTATAACTACCTATGTAAGCCTGAGGAGATAAAATTTGTGGTTTTAAGCTTTAAAATGAAATTAAAAAACCTATTATTGTTGAATGAGGTGTATACTAACCTATCACACCTTTTTGAACCATTTTTTTTACTTTTTGACAGTTTGGATGACTATTTAAGCAAGATTTTGAGTTTGAGTATGAGTCATCTACAGGGTTTGTATAGATTGTATAACCCGAGAAGGAGCAAATTGGTGTATTAGTCTTTCAAAAAAAATTACACACACTAAGATAATTATTTAGTGTTTTTATAATACACATACACCTATCTAAATTCATTTTGTTATCTTTTGACACCTCTGTTACTCACTTTCACAATGTTATATGTTTGATTGTGTAGGCATTCACTAACATATACATAAATATCTAGTCTTTCTCATGAATAAGTATGAAAATAATCAAATGAAACTCATAATAAAATTCAATTAAAATGTAATAAAACTACTAATTTCACAATAATCTCTATAATAATATCATTATTGTACCTTTATCCATTACTCTATTGTACATAGTCATTTTCATTGCACATACATAAGAAATAGGATCTACAACATTATTTTTTGAAAATAAGAAAACTTATATTAATTTTATCTAGGTTTTACATACATTCCACCTCAAATCCATCTGCAAAAATGACCCCAACATAGGCATTTATGAGTTTATAAATGACCAATAACTACCTATCATTTCTTGGATTTCCTATCAAGAATATTGATAAGGATCAAAACACATAACACTTATATATGAAGGACTCATTATGTGATTCATTTATTTAATTAGGTAAAATTAAATGATTATATTCTCTAACGAAAATTAATACCTCATTGAATTTCTCTCAAAAATGATTGATGAGCAATATCTTGATAAGTTCAAAATTTTAAAATTATAGAGTTGGTAGTAAAATACAATAGGACTTTAAATTCAAATCCTAAGAACTTATATGAATTATAAAATAGAAATCCAAATTTTAAATGACCTATATAACCTAAAGCAACACAAAATTGATATAGCTAAGATTCCCCTACATTAAACTACCAAGGCGTTGAAGAAACTTTCCCTAAAAGTTAAATGGATCTTGTTATGAATGATTATTCTTGAAGCCTTTCTTATCATCTCTTCTTATTACTGACTCTTTCTCCACATTTCATGGCCTCTTGGATCCAAAGGCATAATATATAAATGTATACCCCCTTGTCTCTTGACTAATCCTAAAACTAGTCTCTGATGTAAATGGACATGCTCTCCAAATCCACACTTATACTTATTCTTCCCTCTTGCTATCTTCATCCATGTTATACCTGTAATGAACAAAAATTCATTATAGAAAAAGTGTCTCTCATCATTACTTTGAGGCATAGTCCATCTTTTCTCCTTGTTCACATCTTTCTTTTTCTACTAAGCATCTTCATATATCCAAAATTTATCATTCCTCATCACTACATCAACAACTAACTCATCATGTTTTCTTCCTATTATTTTTCCTTTTATAATATTTCCTTAAATCTTGATATTATTAGCTTCAACAATCTCATCCTTGGATAATGTGCATGTGTACCTTGTATTTTTATACTTGATTACTCCTTGCCTTCATAATTCATCTTACCTTAGACACCATTGCTATATGCCATAGGTCTATGTTCTCTTTTGTCACTTCCTTCACCATATATTTACACATCTGATGAGGATCAAAGTTATCTTCCCTATTCATTTCTTCATACACACTAGAATATGCTTTAAAATTCTTTTGCCTTTGCTTGTTATACTATCACATTACTTCTTTATCTTCTTTTCCATCCTTTTGGGTGAGGATCACTTTATTTTTCATGCTATATTGCCTCATAAGTGACTGACTTGATTGTTCCTCTTCTAATATTAAGAATCTATGTTGAGCCTCTCTTTCCTCTTAGTTCTTCTTGAACATAAATTGATCAAATGATTCTTCTTCTTGTTCCTTGAGCCTATACATTGGCTTAACTAACTAATATCCTTCATCCACTCTTACACCTATAGATACACATGATAAAACACCATTAGATCAAAAATCTTGAGGCTTATTTTCCCCATTCCTATCTTCTTAGGCTGCCTTGCTATTAATTTAACCATTTATCTTTTTCTCTTGTCTATCATCTACTTGAGAGGCCATCTCACTTTTTTCTTGATGTTTACAAAGAATCTTGGTCTTGTCTCTTCCAAGAATAACTCTAAACCTAACAATATTTCCTTCAACTTAGTAATATCTCATTTATCAACTTTCTCTTTCTCCATTTCCTTGTGGTAATCCTTATTCAAGCCTTTCATCTTTCTCTTTCTCTCTTAACTCTCTCTATGTCTCACTTGGACCTATCTCTTCCTAACAATATTATCTACTTGACTTATTTACCTTACTTGGGTGTCTATCTGCTATCTTCATCTCTTCTTAAGCTTCCTTCTTTGAGCTTTCACTAAATCTATTTATTTCTAAGCCTCTTTAGATTAAGAACTTCAACCACCCAGCTATTCACATTTATACCTCTCTTTACATTATTGAAATCTCATTAACAACTAATAATAAAATGTAAAATCAACCTTCACTAATTAATCAACACAATATTCATACAAACTTAACCAAAATGTTCAAAAACATAAAACATAACTTCACCAAAGAACTTACCAACTCTGATACCAAAAGATGAATAGATAACACCATACCTCATTATTATGAATGCAAACATTAACCACTTCACCCTTAATAATGACAAAAAAACTCATATTTTCTTATCTTATCCTTCTTGATGTCTTAAGCTCTTACTTGATTTCTATTATTTTCACTTTATAGCTTTTCCCCTTTGTGTACAAGAATCTTAAACCCACTTTTGAACCATCAAATCTCTCACTATTTACAAACTCTTCACACTTAGCCATTCATTGTTTTCAATCATAATTAACACTATTTTATTCTATACATGTACATTATCAATCTTCTCATGTAAATGTTCTTGAGGTCACTCACTTCACTGAATCATCTATATCTCATTCTTTAATAAATGTTCATAGGTACATTAGATTACTACATGACTCGTGTTTACTTATTTATGTTATGGTTCTCATTTTCATATTCCTCATAATTTATGTCCTCTTATATCTCTTTACCAACTCACATAACCTCTCAGTTTAACTTTGACCTCTCCCTTAACTTCTTGTCTTTGTTGTTACTTTCTAGTAGCCTTTTTTTAGGCCATTTCCATTCATATAGAAACGTGCAGACTAGTCTTGAGAAACCAAAATAATTTTTTGACACCCTCTATCATGATTATCCTATTCAAATTATTTTTATGATATATATTCACTTAGAATTACATTTTCCAACCACTTTTTAGGCACTATTTAGGCCTAATTAGGTCTCCACTATTCCATTTAGACATAGCCTTCCTAAAATTGTACACCTCTGTATTGTACTAATCCAAAACCTTTAAAACCTCTTAGTATAAATTTCAATCCAAATAATCTCAAATTTTGGTGATTTTTGATTGGTATAATATTTTACAATCCACAATTTAGTGTGAAAACCCTAACACAAGGTTTATAATTACCTATGTAAGCCTAATGAGATAGAATTTATGGTTTTAAGTTTCAAAATGAACTTAAAAAACCTATGATGGTTAAATGAGGTATATAATAACTTATCATACCTTTTTGAACCATTTTTTTCCTTCTTGACACTTTGGATAGATATTTAGGCAATATTATGAGTTTGAGTTTGAGTCATTTGTAGGGTTTGTATAGACTGTATAACCTAAGATGGAGCAAATTGGTATATTAGTCTTTAAAAAAACTTTACACATACTATGATAATTATTTAGGGTTCATATAATACACATACACCTATATAAATTCATTTTTTTATCTTTTGACACCTCTGTTACTCACTTTCATAATGCTCCATGTTTGACTTTGTAGGTATTCACTAACATCTATAGGATTGTCTAGTCTTTATCATGAATAAGTATGAAAAAAATAAAATCATAATCATAATAAAATTAAATGAATATGTAATAAACGTAATAAATTCATAATAATATTTAGAGGCATTTCATCATTGTACCTTTATCCATTACTTTGTTATACATAGTCATTTTCATCACACATACATAGGAAACATGTTCCACAACATTAGTTTTAAAAAAAAAACTTATATTGATTTTATTGGGGTTTTATATCTATTAAACCTTGAATCCATCCCAAAAAATGACCCCAACATAGGAATTTATAGGTTTATATATGATCAATAATTTCCTAATAGTTCTTGGATATCCTCTCAAAAACATTGATAAGGATCAAAACACCTAACACATAACACTTATATATGAAGGAATAATTATGTGATTCATTTATTTAATTAGTTAAAATTCACACCTTGTATACTCCAACCAAAAATACTACCTTGTTGAAGTTCTCTAAAACATGATTGATGACCAATATCTAGATAAGTAAGTTTAAAATTTTAAAATTGTAGAATTGGCAGGAAAACACAATAGGATTTCAATTTCAAATCCTAAGAACTTATATAAATTATAAACTAGACATCCACATTTTAAATAACCTATATCACATAAATCAAAACAAAATTGATATGGTTAAAATGCCCTTATATCATACTACCAAGGGGTAAAAGAAACTTTCCCTAAAAGTTAAATGGATCTTATTATGAATGATTATTCTTGAAACCTTTATTGGCATCTCTTCTTCATACTAAATCTTGATATACATTTCATGAAATCTTGGATCCCAAGGCATACTATATAAATTTATACCTCCTTATCCCTTAACTACTATTATAAGTAGTCTCTCATGCAAATAGACATGCTCTCCAGATCTACACTTGTACTTCTTATTCCCTCTTTCTATCTTCATCCAAGTTATACCTACAAGGAAAAATAGATAATTAGAGAAAACATGTCTCTCATCATTCATTTGAGGCATACTCAGCCTCTTCTGCTTGTTCACATCTTGATCTTACTAACAAGAATCTTCATATATCTTGAATTAATCATTCCTCATCACTACATCAACCACTAACTCATCTTGTTTTCCTCCTATTGTTTTTCATTTTATAAGATGTCTTTCAATCTTGATATTATTGACTTAAAAATTTTCATCCTTGGAAATATGCATTTGTGACTTGTCTTTTTGTACTTGACTACTCCTTACCTTCATAATTTCTCTTACCTTAGACACCTTTACTACATGCCATAGGTCTATGTTCTCTTTTGTCACTTCCTTCACCATATCTTTATGAATCTGAAGAGGATCAAAGTTATCTTCCCTCTTCATTTCTTCATACACACTATATTATTCTTTAAAATTCTTACACATTTACTTATTCTATTATCCCATTACTTCTTTGTCTTCTCTTACATCCTCTTGGGTGAGGATCACTTTATTCTTCATGCCATCTTTCCTCATAAGTGAATAAACTAATTTTTCCTCTTTGAATATCAAGACTTAATGTTGAGCCTCTCTTTCTTATTGGTTCTTTTTTAACATCACTTGATTAAAGTATACTTCTTCTTGTTCCTTGAGCTTATGAATTGGCTCAACTAATTAATCTCCTTCATCCATTATTACACCTGCATACACATATGCTAAAAAACCATTATATCAAAAATCTGGAGGATTAATTTCCCCCTTACCTATCTTCTTAGGATACCTTGATATCAATTTAACCATTTATATTTTTCTCTTGTCTATGATCTACTTGAGAGGTTGTCTCACTTTCTTCTTGATTTTTATAAATAATCTTGGTCTTATCTCTTCCAATACTTCCTCTAAACCTATAAATATTTCCTTCAACTCAATAATCTCTCTTTTATCAACTTTCTCTTTCTCCATTTCCTCATGGAAATAATTATTCAAACCCTTTAACCTTTTCTTTCTCTCTTCACTCTCTCTATATCTCACCTAGACCTATACATTCTTGACAATCTTATATACTAGCCTTATTGACCTTCACTTGGGTCTTACTCTTCTATCTTCAGATCTTTTTGAGATCCATTCTTTGAGATTTCACTATCTCTCTCTCTTTCTAAGCCTATTTGGCTTTAAAACTTTAACCACACAAATATTCACCCTTCTACCTCTCTGTCTATTCTTACAATATCATTAAAAAAACATAATAACATATCAAAGAAAAATTCACTACTTAGCAAAATCTTTATGCAAACATAACCAACATATTAAAAAACACAAAACATAACTTAAATAAATAACTTACTAGCTATGATACCAAATGATGAAGAGGTAATACCATATTTCACTGATATGAATGCAAACATGAACTAATTCACCTTTACTTATGCCAACCTAGATCTAATTTTCTTATCATGCCCTTCTTGATGTCTGAAGCTCTTGCTTAAAGTTTGTTTTTTTCACTTTATAACTTTTCCCCTATGTGTACAAGAATCTTAAATCCACTCTTAAATCATTAAATCTCTCACTATTTTCAAACTATTCACACTTATCCATTTATTATTTTTCATCATACTTAACACTATTTTCTTCTCTACATGTCCATTATCCAACTTCTCATGCAAATGTTATTTAGGTTACTTGTTTCACTCAATAATATATACCTCATTCTTTAATACATGTTCATACACACATTAGTTTACTAAATGATTCATGTTTCCTTAGTTATGTTATGGTTATCATGTTCATCTTCCTACTCATTTAAGTCCTCTTATATCTCTTCACCAAATCACATAATCTTTGAGTTCAAATCTGACATCTCCCTTAACTTCTTGTCTTTGTTGTTGCTTTTAATAGTTTCTTTGGGCCTTTTCCATTGGTATGGACACATGCGTACCAATATTGTGAAACCAAAATTATTTTTTGATACCTTTTATCCTTATTCTCCTCTCCAAAACATTTTATGATCCATTTCTAATCAGAAGTATGTTTTTCAACCACTTTCTAGGCACTATTTGTTGGAAGTAAATATTGAGAGGGGGTGAATCAGTATACAATAATGCATGTTTGATTTCAAAAGCATTCTATCATACATCAACTTTATCTAGAAACATAAAAATGAAATCACATTCATACAAAGCATGAACAAGAGCATAAAACACATCAACACATCATCTACATGGCAAACCGTCATGGGGAATAAAACCCACTCTCAAGCTTACAACACATGGACTACATATCCTATAATAGATTATAAACAAGAGAATAATCAAGTCCTTATGACCATGATTTAGTGAAACGTCAATTTCACAAGGATCATTGTCCCCTAAGATGATTAAGTCCTTTTGACCACCTTTTGGTCAAGTCTTTTTGACCAGTAACCTTGGTCAAGTCCTTCTAACCTAAGGCCTTTAGTGAAACACCTATTTCATAAGGAACATCTACCCCTAAGGAAGATCAAGTTCTTATAACCTCCTATGAGATGAATACCTCCAAATTAGAACTAATGTATTTAACACCTGATGATGGACCTATGATAACATATCCTTCTTCACACACTTACAATGCATCCAAAACCACCTTTTGGATCATTCCACTCCTCAGCTCCTCCTCAACTCATATAAAACCACCAAACCTAAAATAGCTCTATCATAGTAATAGAAACATGACCATTGGATCATACACATATAACACACTCTGATCTACCTCTTAGATCAACCACCAAGCTCACAGAAACATCATCTATCCTTCACTCATCCACAAAGCATCCAAAACATCTTTTTGGATTAACTTAGATCTCTTTTCTCATCCTCAACTTGCAAGATCACTATTATAACATCATAAATATTAATTATATGACATAAACATATTCCTTAATCTATTCTACTTATCAACCCATCCACTGGGCATACCTACTCTTCTTTGTCCTTCACTTTAACACTCACTCATCACACATAAGCCTTGCATAAGTCTTACACAAGTCTCACAAACATGTCTAGAACCAACACATTTGGTTTCACCATTTATAAAACTATCATGATTTTTAATATCACAATATTTCTTATTGGCCACAACACATCCCTTCAATATTAAGGCATCTAATATGGGTCACACTTAAGCACAACTCTCTTTCAATATGCCTAAGTCACTTTTAGATCCTATGGAGACCCATTCCACTCTTTAACACTTATTTAAGAAAACTAAAAATATAGGAACACTTTCCAACACATGGAAACATGACACATTTTCTATAGGTCCCCCTTAAGTTCTAATAACCATCATATTACCCTTTTGCTTAAGCATAATTTACTTAAAAAACATTCTATATAGTAACCATTATGAGTGAACACACAATCAATTTATAAACCTTTGTTCATATTAGATATGACTGGTCAAACCTTCATAATGCACACATATGGTCTTAATGGAATATAAAATACTCAAAAATATCTAAGTTAATAAGATATATTGAAACAACATCAAAACAATCTTGAACAATCTTCTCAGGTCACTTACAGTACATACATGAAAACACAATCAACTTTGAACCTTTATAAATTTGATTGTACACACTTATAGACAATAAAATTTATATTTTCATAAGCATGTTTGAGTTCTATATAATTTCAATTTTTACACCATGATAAAATTTTATATATATATCAAAATATATGGCCCAAAATCTAGACATTGGTAGTTCTTTTGTTAAATTCAAATATTCAAATGCAAATGGTCATAGTTAAACCTCGGTTACTTTGCTTGCATATTGTGTCCTTGTATATTCAAATTAAATGTGCACCATCAATATTATTTAAACTTTAACTCATAGTGTGCCAATTCCCAAAATTTAAACTTTGAACAATTGACCTCATCTCATGAAATATTTCAAGTTTGACCTCATATGCTTCATTGATGTCTTCAAAATTATCCTCATTTTAGCAATGCTAGACAACTATCAATTTGACCTATTAAATTTAATTTGAACTATTGATCTCAATTATTATAAAAACATGATAACCATTTATCCTTGGAAAAATATATATCTTTATCTCTTATCAATGTTAAACATCAAACACTTCACACCATCTTGTTGCATCCTGACATCTTGGAATAAACAAGCTCTATTGATCCTTTTGTAAAGAGTTTGATCTTTAGCTTCATTAAAAAATGAACACTTTAACCCATTTGAATTAATTTGAATTTTAGATATATATTTATGAACACCCATGAACCATTGTATCTTCATTTAGTCTTGATATTTAACATCATGCAAAATAGACTAAGTATGGAGACCCTTGCTTATCTACCTAGAAGGCCAAATTTGGACCTGAATAAATTTTGATGTGCTTAAATACATGATCTAAAATTTGGACCATATGATCTCCTCACATAGGATAATCCAACCATATTTAAATATTATCTTGAAACCTTTTCATGTTAAATATGTAATGCCATTAATCTGCTCACTTAGATATTTTCTACCACAGAACCAACTATGTCAAAAATTGCCTAAAAGGACAACTTTGAACATGCATATATTTTATTGCACTTAATCACATGACCTAAAATTTATCAAATATAATTTAAGAACAAAAATTAACAAACCCATATGATCAAGTTCTCCTTAAATATCTAGACATGCAAGATATTCCATCACTAAACTATTTACCCAGTTGTTTCTTGCCTCATGCAAATTTGGCTATGGGAAAACACTCTCAAACTTCTTGGGATCCCAAATTTTCACTTGAATATATTATTTCACACTTTCTCACATGAACTAAAATTTAGTGTATAGTAAATAGTCACAATACTAAACAAACCCATGTGAACATTTCCTCCAAACACCTCCGTACATGAGAATGTTGATATTATCAACATGCTTATTTAGCTTTATTTAAACATAGAAAACACTATCAAAATGCCTGAGAGCCCAAATTTTTACCCATATATATTTTATTATGATTTATCACATGAATTGAGATTTAGACCATTATAACTTGGAAATAATTTTATTACAACCATATGACCAACTTCCTCTAACTCATCCACATGTGGAAATTATGATATCATCAAACTCCTACTCAAGTTTTCTACCATTGGACCCAAAATATCTAGATGAGACTATGGAATACCAAATGAACTCCACTTATGCACACAATATATTTAATCATCCTTTACCTCTGATATAACCTCTTACACATGATCAATACATCAAACTCATCCCTAATCATATCTAAATAGGTAAACTCTTAAGATCATCCAAGCCTACTTCAAGCATACTAGGATAAGCATATTACACACTGTCATTATCACTTAAACTATCAAGGCACTTTATCCACTCACCTAGATACCTCCATGAAATCACCATGACATAATTGATAACTCTAAAAAAATCTACCCCTTTTTTATTGATGTCAACAACAATCATATTCAATATACAACTCACCTTCCTTTTCTCTCTTTAAGCACTCCCATAATAGGAACTTTCTCCCCCCTTGACACAATGATAAAGTGGGCACCAATTGATCCTAAGGACCTAAAAATAATAATAAATAAGATATTACCAACTTATAAATATGATATAAACTCCCCCTTACCCTGATCATACCTCTTCTTTGCCTTGACAACTTCTTGCTCCATGCCAACAATCTCTTCAACCAAGCACTGCAACCAATGAAGAAAGAACATGAAAAAATACTAAAATGTAATGGAACTCACCAAGAAACATATTAAAGGGATTTCCCCTAATATTTTTTATCCATTGCATCACTTGAGCATCTTAAGATCTCTATACACCATTAAGAACCACCAGACATGCTTACTAGTCTTCTCTCTTAAGACACCTCAAGGATCATCAATATAACTTCATGTCACTAAAAAAATATGAAAAATTCACTAAAACACCCTAATAACTCACCTTAAAATACTCATGCCTTCCTCTTTTTTAGAATTAGATCAAAAATCACTCTTCTTCACACTAGGCCTGTCTAGTCTCCTTGTAGCCCTACCTAGAACTTGTAAATCCAACAACTTTTAGTAGACACATATTTAAGACCTAAAAATTCATATCTAAATCACTATAATATTACCCTTTATTCACACAAAAATTAAACACCTAGATCATCCTATACAACAAAATACATTTATGTATCATACAAGCCTCTCACATAGGCATGCCACAATCCCTATCCTTCTTCACTCTTATATCATGACAAGAACATCTCACATATGCTTCCCCATAACTCCATGCTTCATCTGGATCATGACATCTTCAATAAGTCTTCAAATATTTTCCAATCATATTCAATACTTATATAAAGACAACTCATCTTCAGAACACTAAAAACTTCCATGGTATACACAATTTTTCAACAACCTTTGATAGGTTTATCAAGATCTAGGATATAGGCCTAGAAGAGAAGAATTCAAATTATACTCTCACCTAGAATCTACCAAAAATTTATATGAAAATAGATATTTGAAACTCACCATGTTTTCATACTTTCTCATAAAACAATATCTAATAGCCACGAAGCTTCCTCTAATGAACAAGTGTCTTCTTGAATCCTAGATAAAGACACCTCTTTGACATAGAAAGACTAAAAGTCCCAAAACTCATGAGACTCCCATATCTCCATACATTTTTCTAACTTTTAGTCCTACCTCATTATTTTATTGAATTTTAATAGATGCTTGACTTCATTCTTTGCTTTAGATTTGTAAATAAATGCTGACAACATAAAATCTTGATTTTCCTTTTTTTCTATCATGGAAAACAAACCATCCTTGGTTTCAAATTAATCTCTACTAATATACTTAGGTTTCCAAACCCATGTTTGACCTCTTCCTTGCACGCTAGGAGGTCCATACACCTTCTTTTTATTTGATAACTCATTCATCCTGTTCTTACAGTATCTAGTAATGTGACCCAATTTATGACATTTTAAACAAACAATATCATTCATACCTTTTTCTTGATGATTATTTTGATATTAATTTTCTATCTAGATAGAGGAAAAAATATGCATCTTATTCATATTTGATTCCTTCTTTGATATATAAATAATTTCACCTTGATCATGATTATCCTTCATAGTCTTTGGTCTCAATACCATTGAGTGACTTTTAGGAGCATCTTTCTTCTTGTCAAAACTTGAGTTCATCTTCAAAAAAAATTTGTAGAATTTATAAATATGTCATAATTTAATACAAATGTAGAAAATAATATCATTCGACATACTTTTTGATTGATCTAAGATATTATTTCTCTAAGAATAATTACTTCTTCTAAATCTCCATGAGAAATCATTCTTGACTGACTTCCTTCTACAGTCCTTAGCTCTATGAACATACTTATTACATGTATAACAATGACCATGGAATAAACTATCATATCTTGAAGTATTTTGTTATCAAATAGACCTTCTTACATTGATTTCAAATCTTGTATTCTCCTTGACATACTTAGGCTTCTCATACTTATTTTAAATTTTATCCAAATTGACTACAACAAGATCATGTTAACTCTTCAAGGACCCCATCTCAATCTTTAGCTAAGTGTACTCATCTTCTCTAGATTTTAGATTTTCCTTTTTGGTCCTTAACTAATCCTCAAGAATATTAATATTCTCTTCATCCTCTTTAGCCTTGTTGGCCATGTATTTAAATTTATATGCTTGCACTTCAATAGACTTGATCTGTTCTTAATAATTATTTTCTTCTTTCTTGGACATACATAACAAACTTCCCTCAAGATAAATAATTTGTGCTTTAAGACCTTTGATCATATTCCTCATTTTGTGATTCTTCTTTTTCTTTTACTCCTTTAGTTCACCAAGTGCACTCATGAACTCAGCTTCTAGATCAACTTCTTCTTCCTCATTATCATCTTCTCTAATGTTATGGAAAGTTTCTCTATCAAACATGATGTCATTTTATTTTGAACACATACTTGTCTTGACATCTACTAATTGAAACTTGAGATCATTGATAGCATTATCATCATCTTTATCATCTTTCTTCAAAGTACATATTTTATCTTCAAATTCCTTGACCATAGCCTTCCACCATTGATTATATTTATTCAACTATTTAGCCATATTTATAACAACTCAATATCTACTTCAAGATGTCAAGATTCCTCCAAAGTACCTACTCTAATACGAATTGTTGTAAGTAGCTACTAAGAGGGGAGGTGAATCAATATACAATAATCACATTTAATTTCAAAACCTTTCCATCCTACATAAACTTAATACATAAATATAAAAATGAAATAACATTAATCTAAATCATGAAAAAAAGCATAAAACACATCAACACATCATCTACATGGGGAAACATCATTGGGAATAAACCCAAATCTCAAGCCTACAACACATGGACTACTTGTCTTATAAGTGATTACAAACAAGAGATTGATCAAGTCCTTATGACCAAGATTTAGTGAAACACCAATTTCACAAGGAGAATCTACCCCTAAGATGATCAATTCATTATAACCACCTTTTGGTCAAGTACTTTTGACCAAAAACCTTGGTCAATTCCTTTTAACTAAAGGCCTTTAGTGAAAGACCTATTCGAAAAGGCGCATCTACCCCTGAGAAAGATCAATTCCTTCTAACATCCTATTAGATGAACACCTCCACCTTATAATTGATGTCTTCAACACCTATTGATGGACTTATGATAACACATCCTTCTTCATACACTTACAATGTATCCAAAACCACCTTTTGGATCATTCCACTCCTCATCTCCTCTTCAACTCATATAAAGCCACCAAACCTAAAAAATCTATCAAAACAATATAAAAATAACTATGGGGTCATAAAAATATATCACACTCTAATCTGAATCTTATATCAACCACCAAGGTCACACAAACATCATCTATCCTTTGTTCATCCACAAAGCATCTGAAACATCCTTTTGAATCAACCTAGATCTCTTTACTCATCCTCAACCTACAAGATCACTATTATGACATTATAAATATGGCCTAAAAGTCATACACATGGTCTTCAATCTTCTCTAATTATCAACCCATCCACTGGGCACACCTACTCTTCTTTTTCCTTCACTTCAAGACTCACTCATCACACAAAAATTTTACACAAGTCTCACATGCATATCTAGAAACCAACACATTTAGTTTCTCCATTTATAGATATATCATTATTATCAATATCATAATATTTCCTATTGGATAAAACACATGCCTTCACCCTTAAGGTATCTAATATGGGTCACACTTAAGCACAACTCTCTTTCAATAGGCCTAAGTCACTTTTAGGTCATATGGAGACCCATTCAGCTCTTTGACACTTGTCTGAGTAAAATATAAACATATAAACACTTTAAAATACATGGACCCATTCCAAATGTTTTATATGTCCCCCTTTAGTTCCAAAAATCATCACAGTACCCTTATACTTAAGCATAATTTTCTCAAACAACATTCTATATAGTAACCATTATGAGTGAACACATAGTCAATTTATAAACCTTTGTTCATAATAGATATGATTGGCCAAACCTTAATAATGAACATAGATGGTCATCATGGATTATAAAACACTCAAAAATATCTGATTAATCAAGAGATATCAAAACAACATCAAAACAATCTTGAACAATCTTCTTGGATCACTTGCAAGCCATACACAAAAACATAGTCAACTTTTAAACTTTATAATTTTGAATTTACACACTTTCAAACCTTAAAATTTATATTTACAAAATTACCTTGGATTCTTATATAATTTATATTTTTACACCATGATAAAATTCTCTAAATATCAAAATATATGGCCCAAAAATAAGACACTAGTCTTTCCTTTGTTAAATTCAAATATTCAAATACAAACAGTCATAGTTAAACCTCAATCACTTTGCTTGCATATAATGTCCTTAAATATCTAGATAAAACATAAAACCTCAATCTTATTTTAAATTTAATTCATAGTATGCCACTTCCAAAATATTAAACTTTGATCAATTGACCTCATCTCATGCAATCTTGCAACTTTGAACTCATACACTCCATCGATCTCTTCAAGATTGCCCTCACTTTAGCAATGCTAGACAACTATCAGTTTGACCTCTTAAATATAATGTGCACCATGGATATTGATTAGTATGAACACATGTTAAACATTTATCTTTGTAAGAAGCTCAATATTTATCTCTATTCAATGTTAAACATTAAACACTTGGTACCATCTTGTTGCATCCTAACATCTTGGAATAAACATGATCTGTTGATCCTTTTGTAATGAGTTTGATCTTTAGATTTGTTAACCAATGAAAAATTTGATCAATTTGAATTAATAAACATCATATATATATATATTTATGAACACCCATGAACTATTGGATCTTTATATGGTTATGATATTTGTGATCTAGGAATTTGACTCAAGAGAGGATAGTTAGTATGGTGTTAGTTCCAAAATGAAAACAAAATGAAATAAATGCATTAATAGCATAACATATCTAGGCCTAGAAACTATGGAGAGATTAGTTAACAAAAGGAAATGATAAACACAACTAAAAATTAAGGAATCAAACACAATAATTCATTTTCCTTCCTTGGATGCTCGAAATGCCTTTATAGTAGTGGCTTACTCAACTTGTGCTCATGAAGTCCTTTGTACTAGAAGCTTGGCTACCTCCATATCTCCTTGGAACCTTTGACTTGTATCTTGGATTGGCTTGGAATCAATTTGGCATGGCAACACTAGTTTATTTAATCTTTTGGAACAAATTTGGCATTATAGCTTTGAATCAATAAAAGCTTAGAAATGATGTTGTGAGGCCTCCTATTTATAGACTTTTGGATTTGATTAGAATCAACCTCAACCATCCATCTCAAGATTGAGATGTGTGGTTAAGGATTAATTAAATTTTTGGAATTAATTTTTTAATTATCCTCATCATGAAATTAGAATAAAGGGTAATTAAGAGGCATGGAGGGCATCATGGAAGGCATTGATGAGGCATAGAGGGCATGAATCCTGATATTTATGGCATTTATGGCCTAGGGATCTCTTCACGAGAAATGAGGTCACTTTATGATGAAAATATTAAAAATTAATTTCCAAAAATAAGTATTTAACAATTTTCCATGGAATTTTTGATTAGGCCTTGATTTGGGTTAATTAGCTCTTAAGCATGATTAAGAACATTATGCACAAATTACCCAAATTGATCAGAATGCCTTATTATTGGTCTAAAATTTGACTGGATTAGAGTTTGATGTCACTATTAGATGCATTCGATTCATATTCTCATTTAGGATGTTTCCAATAACAAATAACAAAGGAACAAATTTTGTACAAAATATTTGATAGGGAAGAGCAATCTAGAGCACCCAGGTGTAAATTTGGCATTTTAACTCGAAATGATCTGATCAAAGTTAGCAATCCCATAAATTAAATTACCCCATTTAGGCATACCCTAGCAAAAATTAGCACTTAAATATGTTATTTTCACATCATTTATCACGTTTTAGTATTTTTAAGCCAAATTATGCATTTTAAGGGGAAATTGGCCAAAATCTTGATTAGAGGTTATCGATGGCCAGATTTAGGTGTCTATAATTTGCCCCTATTTGGGAAGGCATTGATAGCTATAATCATAATAACATCTACTCAAAGAATGAAAATGTCATGTATGCATACAACTATAATGATGATAAACTAACTCCATGATGCCCCCTCAAGGGAATGGTTGGCACAAGTAGGTCAGTGAATGATCCCTTGAAAAAAATGAAGCAAAATGAGGGGACCAAATAAAGGAAATATGATGGGGTGAAAACACAATGATATTGAAAAAGTATTCAAAATAATTGAGAATACAAGTGGGATGGTGAACAATGGTTTGTCTAAAGGTAGTTATAAGCAGTATACCTTGATAATGGCAATGTGGTATGATAACACAATGATTTGCCTAAAGGCAGTTATAATCATCGAGAAGATGGAGCTACCACAGTTAGGATAGACAAACAAGATAACAACATGCCCTTGTTTAGGTATAAAAATTAAAGTGGTGACAACATAATGATTTACCCAAAGGTGGTTATAATCATTAAGAAATGTAGATGGGATGGTGTGTAATGATTTTACCATAGGTGGTTATAATCATTAGACCCCGATTATGACAGACATGATAAAATTGGTCGAGGATAATGATAACTTGACATACAGGGTAATGATGAATTGGAACAACCTACTAGTAGGGAGATGATCATCCAAACCAATAAAGGTTAAAATTATTTCATTTTTAATTACTCTATTTGGGATATGATTAGGATGGAATCAAAAAATCAGTTCTATAAAGATGTTGACATTGTTGAATAGACTTCTTGAAGCTAAAGTTTGTTGTATCATGTGTTGGTAGGAATCATCATATAACATCATGATGACTTGGCTAAAATATGGATGTGGATTGACTCCCATAATATAATACTCAATAGAAAACAATGCACCAATGATAGAAAACATGATGAAAATGTAAACATATGGTTATGGATAGATTCAAGTGTAAGTGTAGGCAAATAATCACCCAATGAACACACATAAACTGAATCAAGGTAATAATGTTAAAAATAAACACATAGATAGACAAACAAACAATGCAATGGAAACCTTATGAACATTCCCCTAGAAAATAGGTGAAAACTTAACAAAAAAACAAAATGGGGGATTAGAAAAAAAGGAAGGGGGTGGTTGAGTTGTCTCCATATGCACTAGGCAAGTGGATGTTGCCTACATAGTTCCATGGATGTAATATGCAATAAAAAACTTTAGGCCAAATTTAGTTATCCTAGGGAATGGGAAGAATGTGATAACTAAGGAAAATAAATAGAATGGATGTGATAGAAGAATAGGAATGGTCTTCCAAAATGGCAAGTGCGTGAGAGAAAAAGGCCAAAAAGGATGGGGAAACTAAATGACAAGTTATTTTCTTGTAACTTAGTAAGGGTTCCTAAAATATTTAAGGCAAAGAAGTGGTCAATATTTTTGTTCTTTTTTAATGATTTTTCAAATGTTTTTAAAATTTTTTGAACTATCTAAACTCAATTGAGAATGATGAGACACTAAATGGTTCAAGATCATAAAATGGTGAGAGCATTCAAAATTAGGTTGCTCATAAAATGGCAAGAGCATGAGTTAGAGTTCTCACAAAATGGCAAGAGTGTGGCTTAGGTTACTCACAAAATGGCAAGAGCATGGATTAGTTTGCTCTCAAAATGGTGAGATCATGGATTATGTTGCTCGTAAAAGGATGAGATCATGGCTTAGGTTTCTTGAAAAATGGTAAGAACATGGCTTAGGTTACTCATAAAATAGTGAAAGCATGGGGAAAAGGGTGACTGAGCTGACCTCAATAAGTATTGAGCACTACCTAAATAGTTCCAGAGTAGGAGCTCAAGTCGTTATAGTTTTATCGCTTCAGTAGAGGAATTTGACTAGTGTAGTAGTCAATTCAAACAAAACAAGCATAGTTGGTAAAAAGTCATGGCATGGCATAGGAAGTGGCAAGTTGGTACATCAAGGCTTAGATTTGCCCCTAGTTTTCCCATAGGAATTTATAACCAAGACACAACAACATAGATCAATGGCACTAATTCACCCAAAGGCAGTTATAATTAGTAGCAAAACCAGTGGTAAGAAAGGAATAACAAATAAAGGATGCAACTGTTGAAACTTTTGTGACACTATCCCAAAATATGATCTCTATTTCAAGTACTTGAACTAATTGATGAATTAAATAGATACCTTGATGCTAAAACTACATAATGAATGACAAAAACCAAGGTCAAATGCTCTAGGTTTATAGAACACACTGGGTCAATAGGTCAGAAGCGGAAAGTGGTCATGGTGAAGAGAATGGATAAGGATGGTATTGTCATAAAGAAGAATAATGATAAAATGGAATAACTAAAATGGTCCTTATAGACAATCTACCTTAGCATTTAAGCATAGTACGACTTGAGATGAAGAATATTCATTGGATCTAGAAGTTCATCTCCATCTGGTGTGGCAAACCTATATGCTCTTGATCCATAATCTATAGTGATGATGAAAGGCCCTATCCAGTTTGGTTTGAATTTACCTTTATGATTCTTCCCAGTCATGGTATTATTTTGGTTTTATTTTAGAAAAAGATCATCAAGTTTAAATTTTATATACTTAACACACTAATTATAGTGGCCTTTGAGTTGGTTTTGATATGCTTGAAGATTATTGAGCACGGTTGTGCATTTTTCATCAATTAAATCTAGATAATGTAGGAAAACTACTTGATAGTCATGATCATTTAGGACATGATGGAAAGAGATGCATAGTGAAGGTAATTCGACCTCAATGGGAAGGATGGCTTTAGTACCATAAACAAGTGAGTATGGAGTGGCTCTTGTGGGGATATGATGATTGGTATGGTATGCCCAAAGGGTAGGGAATATCTAGAGGTATCAATCATGACTAAAATCATTGACAATATTTTTGATAATGTTGACAATGGTTTTGTTGGATGTCTCAGCTTGGCCACTACCTTGAGGGTAATATATTGTAGAAATATGTTGTGTGATGTTGTATTCAGTGCATAGATGGTCTGCATATTTGTTCTTAAATGATCCTCCATTATCAGATATAATGTTAGAGGGAATACCATAGCGGTAGATGAGGTGATTGAAAATTAATTTAGAAATTTACTTTCCAATTATGTAAGTTAAGGGTATAGCTTCAACCCACTTAATGAAATATTCAGTGGTGGTAAGGATATGTTTATGACCATTAGATGAAGTGGCATTAATCTTCCTAATGAATTCAATTCCCCATGTAGAAAATGGCCATGGGGTCAACATTAATTTCAAATTTTTTGTTGGGGCATGAATCATATTAGCATGCCATTGACATTTGTCACACTTTTTTACATATGCAATGGCCTCTATGTCCATTGTGGGCCAATAATAACTAGTATGTAAGAGATTTTAGATAGGACTATCCCACTAGAATGAGTACCACAACTCCTTTATGAAATTCTCTTAATGCTAATGTGGACTTTGCTAAAGTTAAATAATGAAGTAGAGTTCCATCAAAACTACAATGATAAATGGTGGATCCAAGTAGAGTATAATGAGTGGAATGATGAATGAAGGCTTTGGTTTGTTTTTGAGATAGGTTAGGTGGTAGAACTTGGTCATGAAAGTGGTTATAAAGGTCTAAGTACTAGATAAAATTAGGACCAATAATATCACAAATCATGGCAACAATTGAAGGTTCTTGAGCTGGTGCTGACAAATTCTCAATGAAGAATTGATACTCTTTAGCTTTTTCTATTTGTCAAATCAAAGAGCCAATAGTATCCATGGCATCTACAATTATTTTACTATCCCTTGGTATGTGCTCAAACTTAATATTGACAATTTGTTGTTTAAGAGTGTTGACCATGGCTTTATATGGAACCAGCTTGTTATATTTGGTCTAAAAATGATCTGTGACCTGATTGATGATTAAATAAGAATCACCATAAAATTGAAGATGAGATATATTCTAATGCACTACTTGTTTAAGTCTTGAAACAAGTGCTTCATACTCAAACATGTTGTTTATACAAATAAAGTTATAACTAAATGATTTAGGGATTAAATCCCCCTATGGTGTAATAAATAATAGGCCTACCCCTGATCCATGTGTAGTGAATGAACCATCAAAATATATATTACAGGGTTTCTCCTCTAAGGGTGTGTCAATGATGGTCATGATAGATTCATCAAGAAATTAAAACATGAGTGGCTATGTGTCTATGGGAGGTACTTCAACAAGTTGATTTGTAAGAAAGTGTCCTTTGATTACCTTCTAATTAACATAATCTATGTTAAATTCACTAAGAAGCATGATTCATTTATCCTTTCTACCTTGTAAATTTATTTTGGATAATAGATACTCGAGTAGATCTACCTTTGAAATGGCCATGGTTTTATTATTCAACATGTAATGGTGTAGTTTCTGAGCTGTAAAGACCATGGCTAGACAAGATTTTTCAATAGGTGCATAGTTATGTTCATATGTAAATAGGGTATGGCTTAGGTAGTATACAACATGCTCTTTTCCATTGTCATCATGTTGAGCTAAGAGTGCCCCCAAAGCATGGTCATTAGCTGATAAGTATAACAAGAATAAATTTCCTTGCATATGAGGTAATAAAATAGGTGGATTAATAAGATAATCTTTGAGCTATTGAAAAGATGCTTGGTAGTGATCATCCCAATGAAATACAACTCCATTCTTCAAAATTTATGTAAATGGATGGCACTTATCTGCTAACTGAGAGATGAAGAATTAGATCGACTGGATCTTACCTTGTAAATTATGGAGTTTATTTAAATTGGTTGGTGGTGGCATCTCGATTATAGCATGGATTTAGCTGAATCAACTTCAATACCTCTAAGAGACAAAATGAAGCCAAGTAATTTTCTTGAAGTTACACTAAACACACATTTTTTTGGATTTAGTGTAACTTTGTACTCTCGTAGTCTTTCAAATCTCTTACACAACATTGCTAGATGGTCAGCATTGGTTTTAAATTTTCCCATTATGTTATCACCATCATCTTCAAAAATATCATGCATCATATCAAGGAATATGATGGTCATGGCCCTTTGATATGTAGCTCTATCATTCTTAAGACCAAATGGCATCACCTAATAACAAAATGTTCCCCATGGAGTGGTGAATGTTATTTTATGTTGATCTTCTAGTGCGATTCTGATCTAGTTGTATCCTTAAAATCCATTCATGAATGAAAGAATTTCATAACCTACCATGGAATAAAAAATCATGTCGATATTAGGCAAGGGAAAATCATCTTTAGGACAAACTTTTTTGATGTCTCAAAAATCAATACAAATTCTAATCCCTTCAATATTTTTTTTAACAGTTACCACATTAGAGATCCATTCAGAGTATTCAATGGATGAGATACATCACGATTCTAAGAGTTTTTCCAACTCTATCTTTACCAATACAATAATGTGAGATGCATCTTACATAGATTTTATTTTACTGGTTTGGCATTAGGATTAACCACAAGGTGGTGCATAACCAAGGTGGGTTCTAAACCTAGCATGCTAGAATAGGTCCATGCAAAGATATCTACAAATTCTCTTAACAAAGTTGTAAAGACATCACATTCCTCCTCAATTAGGGACATGCCTAATTTTATCCATTTTAGGTCCGATGAAGTCTTGACATCTACCTCTATTGTATCTTTGATTAGAAGGGTGAAACCATCATCTAGGATAGTAGGCAATGATTTAACTATTTAATTATGTCAAGGTCCTCCATTAGGACTTGATTTTCAACTTCTCTTAGGCATGATGAATCTGAGTCCCCTAATGGGAGATCTAGCCATGTAATACAAATAGTCATAAATTCTTAGAGAATTTTATCAAATATTTATTATTTCTAAAATACAAACTTGGATCCATAGGCAAGTTCATCGTTGGTGGTCTCCTAGTCTAAATTCAAAGAAGAATGAACACCCCTATCTAATGGTGCCTGAGAGAGGTTTTAACCACTAGGTTGGCCTTTATTTTTACTTTTTCCTTGCTCAGAAAGTGCCTTAAAAAGGTTTTCACTTTGGGACCTCAATGTTTTACTTATTTTTTTGGCTAAGGGTGTTCACTCGCTTTCCAAAATAGGTTGCAAGATCTAGTGTAATTGAGAACCTTGATTTGTGATCTTCTAATGGAACATTATTTCTAAGGCCTAAAAAGTTATAGAATACCTCATCATTCTAGAACTCATAAATTAGTATACTATATTTTTATTGGTTTCAATCTATCAGTTGGGGATAATATAATGGCAATGGGTTGCAATGAATGGCAAGGGTAAGGGTACAAATGGCATTGTTATCAAACAAGTTCATTTCAGCTAGGTCATGGAAGGTGAAGCTATAATAAAACTCTATTTTATTGTCAACATCATCATCATTATTCACTAGTGATGGAGTTTGAATAATATATATGGGGTTACCATGAGGCAGTTTAAATCCAAGTCCATAAGGTCTTTCATATTTAGTCATGAAAATTGGCTCGACGGTTCCTTGTTGATTCAGTTTGAGTCCTCTTCTTTCATATTTATGACACTCCATGATCTTATTGGGAATAGGATACTGTGAATTTTTATAATAATTAGCTTGGTTATCATTATATAACCATGAATCATCCCCTTCAAGAGGGCCAGGTCCTAGGCCAGATGGTGGTACAAATATGATAGGTCCCTTATCTTTGTTCTTTTGTTGCCAATGCATATGTGGGATGACTTTAGATCACCCAAAGGTTTTTGGATTCTGAGGAAAATTGGAAATATGAAATGTATCATGAGTTACATAATCTCTTAGTCTATTATCTAAAATGGTGAAATGATAAGAAGCTTCAAGAGGTAGAATGTGGGAAATGGAATCCAAGGTATTAGGATCTATGCAATTATCTAGTGGAGGATCAATAAGTATGGCCTTTATTTTATCTTGTTTGGAACTTAGATTCATACTTTATTGATAATTATAGCTTTGAAATTCAACCTCAAGATACTTGTAGTGTTCATATGAGTATAAATCTCTTAAAATATTCACTTCCATCCTTGAGTGGGAAAACTTGATACATTGGTGTAGTGTTGATGGGACTACACAAATTTCATGTAACTAAGGCCTACCTAGAAGCATGTTGTATGATAACTCAAGATCTAGCACATGGCAAAGTGTATCATAGGTTAAAGGCCCAATGATAATTGGTAAACTAATAGTGCCCTATGACTCTCTTTCTTGATTATCATAAGTTTTAATAGCTATTGTTTCTAGATAGAGATCTTCCATTGTGTATCAAAGAAGCTTGATGAACTTTATAGATATTGTGTTGAGGCTAGATCCATTATTGATAAGGACACATTTCACTTTATGTCATCCGATACAAACTTATGTGTATAATGGGTTATTATGGAGTATGCCAAGGGAAGACATATTGCTTTAGTTGAATGTGACTTATTGGGTTGGAGCTAGGTGTCCAACCAAAGCTCAAAATTTATTAAGAGATATGTCACTATCAAAAATATATTGGGTCAAATACTCAATCAATATGTTCTTGTGTATTATTGACATTCATAGTAAATCTAAAGTAGAAATTTGTGCTGGTGTCTTCTAAAATTATTCCACAATATCAAAATTTTTGTCTTAGTCAGTAGTGAATGGTTTATTCTGAGGTTGAATGGTTGGTTGGATGACAAGAAAAGTGGTGGATGGTTGTGGGCTTAGGATAATAATCTTTAACTTTTGAGTTCAATCAGGATTAAATACTAGACTAGTATTGCTAACTGATGTTGGAAATGGTGTGGGATTAGATAGGACAAGCCTCAGTTGCCAATACACTTGCATGTAGTCATGTGGCAAGAATGAGTTATCACTATAAGATCCAAAAGGTGAAGTCCTAATTTTTTTGTTTGCTTATATGCACTCCAAGGTCAAAGAAGGATTATCCATGTGATTTTGTTGAATGTTGTTATTTAGCAGTGGTCTAGGCTGATTAGTGTTTGGTCTAGGATAAATGGAGATGGTATTACTGCTACCCCTTGAAATATGACCTATAACCCTATTATAGTCATGTGTAATTTCATGGTAGGTTTTTTCGTTATTACCATTTTGTCTTTGGTTTTGTCAATTGTTATATCATTGTGGGTTCTATTGTTGATTTTGTTTATTCTACTAGTTTGGCATTTGATTTTGATAATGTTGATTTTGTTGTTGTACTGGCTATTATTGTTATTATTGTTATTGTTGATTGTTCTACTATTATTGATTGTTATGTTAGGGAAAGGGGTTTTGATAGATCCTAAGAGTTTGATTAGAATTGGAGGCACCATTATCTAATTTTATCTCCCCATTCTCTAACATATTCTCAATTAGTTTCTTGATTTGGACACATCTTCATAGATTATGTCTGTTGACCTCATGATAGTCATAGAATTCATTTTCATGGTACCAATTAGGATAAAGAATGCCTTATAGATAATGCTTTGGTATAGGCCAACTAATCAAATTAGTGGTAGAAAGCTTGTAAAACATAGATTGAATAGTTTCTCCTAGGTCACTAAAGACATGATGTGCATGCACAATTATTTTAGGAGGGGTTTGTAATGGTAACGACTACTATATTTATTGTGTAGATCTTGGTTTTTGTGATTGAAACATTGTGTATAGATTTTGGGTAGGAATAATCTAAAAAGTTGGTGCAAATGATGTCTGCATAGTTTGGACATGATGAGATTTAGTTACTCCATTCCAAGAACATTCCTATTGCAGTTGAATTACTTTCATCTTTCATGGTTATTGTCCTGTATTAGTTGTGATGCTTGTACTTAGATGAGATGTTGGTCATTTCCATGATTGGTACTTTGATTTTGATTAGTTGAATTAATCTTGATGACTCCTTTATTGATGATCACCCTCTCAATCAAAAAACCTTTATCAGTGATCTCCTTGAATGTATGTGCACATTACAGTTCCAGATGATAGGATATCTCACTATGCAAATTTTTAGTAAGCATAGTGGATAATTGTTTATTTTGGTAAACTATGGGTGAAATAAATTGCAACAAGGGCTATCCATCATTATAAATAACTTTTAAAACTCTCCCTAGCTTTTTGCTTTGCTTGTGTTAGGTCCACTAATGAAATCTCATTCTTGAGATTATAGGGAAAGTGCTACACAAATTTATCAAAAAGATCATCAAATTTTGTTACTAAATTCTTAGGAAACTTCAAAAATCACTCCAAAGATTGTCCAAGCAAGCTCTTTGGAAACAACAATAAAAGGTATATGTCACTATATGCTATTGGTTGACATGCGATAAAGAATTCAATCAAATGATCCTTAGGGTCCCATTTTCCTTTATATTTATCAAATTTTAGTGGTTCATATCTTAGAGGAAATGGTATCTATAAATAATCCATGTTGAATGGATAGGAACATACATCATCCAATTTGAAATTTTTAGTTTATTTACTAACTTGAATGGTAGTAATTACATCTTTCATCTGTTGTAATTCTTGGGATAGAAAACTAGATGGAATATTGGTTTGAGGGAGAATATTGGTTTGATTAGATAGTTTGGAGGTCACAAGTGGAAAAATTTGACTAAGGTAAGATGGAGCTACCTATTGGGGTACATTGGCTGGGTTGGGGAATGGACCAAGAATACACATATGTGTATTAGGATGTACATGAAATTGTACATTTGGTTGCGAGATGTTCTGGTTTAGGTTGGTGATAAAGGTTTGAATTAGAGGATTTTATGGTTGGGATAGAGAAATATAACTATATTGTGCCTATTGTGGTTGAAAAGGGACATGTTACTAACTAATCAAACCTTGCTATTGATTTAGAACTTATGGACCAAGACCCTGTCTCTAGATTTGTAGCACATTTTGAACCAATGATTATCTAATAAGTACCTGAGAAACATGGGGACTCCTTGTTTATTGAATCCCTATGAGGAAGTGAAAGTAGGTTGTAAATTTGACATTTATTGTTGACCAATATTTTCACATTGTTGACTAGTCATTGTTTGGTTTTGGATTGGCATATTAGTTTATGACTGAAGAGGTATGTTCATCATTACTTAGTAAGGTAAAACATTTATTTCCCCTAATTGAGGTGGTAATGTATTTTTCCTCTATTGCATTGATATACTAGGTTGTGTCTATTGTTGTGGAATATTACTTGCTAACTATTGAGGGGGATTAGGATTCATCACATTCTATCATTGAGGTATGACATTGGCCATTATTTGATTATCTAATCCCATAGGTTGTACATTTGAGGAAGCAATCAGTTGAGATTGGGGTGTAGAAATTCCTATTCCATAGTATGATGACCTATTCATATGATTAACTATATGCACATGTTGTTGGCTAGTTGTTTGTGTAATAGTACCACTTTGATCAAGACTGGACATTGTTTGCACATTATCTACTATATTTGGATCACTATTCAGTGTAGAGGCTAAAGACACTTCTTCAATAATAGGCATATGCATCAAGTTATCTATTGACATGGTTTGTAAAAATGGGTTAGAATTCATATTCTCTTGTCTAGTTAACACTATCATCACTCCTATTGAAGGAACTAGGTCAATGAGAAGCTTACTTACCATGTTCATCTAATTGAAATCACATGCTAGCTTTAGATATGTCTGATATGCTATTTGTATTTGGTTAAAGTACTCTTCCATGATGTTTTTGCCTTGATTAGATATATTAAGATCTTGGTATGTTGTTTGGACAAGAGCCATAAGATTTCTAAAAGAATCTTATTGATCATAAATGATATTGTAGGGCACTCTTACTAGACTTGGTATATTTTCATGGGGGAAGTCTACTAGAAACTTGGCCCCTACCTCAATGTATCTAACCAAAATCTCATCTTTGTTCTCTAATAAATGTCACTCAAACAAAAATTGATCATACGTGGAAGCCATATTAGTATATATGATTGTTGAGGAACTGACTCATCCACCATGGGTATTGTAGCTAGGTATTGAGTGGTTTGTTCTTGGTCTTATTTTGAATAAGTTCATGTGTTAAACAAATAGTTAGCTAATGGATATTGGCTTTGTGCCCCTAATTGAATATTATAAGAGGGATAAGAATCCATCTCATAAGAAACGCTATCGTCATAGGGGTCTTGCACTATTTTTTCCTGTGTAACTACATTACTAATCCCTAGATTGTACATGAGTCCAGTATGAGTGTAGGAATACATGTTGGGATCCATAGTCAATGCTTTGTGATAAAAGGTCGAGTTATACAAACTCTAAAAAGGATAATGTCTAAAATAGATGATGTTCCAACCTAGTCTAGATTTATCAAAAGGATCAATAGGCTTATGTAAAGGTTTGTGAGGAAACAAGCTAGAGTGAAGTATCTAACGTTCCATTTTTCACACAAAGCTAAGCAATTAAATGTACCAAAAATCAAAATTTCAACCTCTAAGGTTGAATTGTTTCAAATTAGTTTAATCTAGTAATTTAAAAGTTGCTAGGTCTTTTGGCCAAATGTGGCATCAAAATCTAGGCTCAAACAAGGCATGTGATATGACTCTTGCCCAAACGATGTCAAAATCTAGACTTTAAAAATAGATGGAAGTTTTAATTTAATAGATTTTAAACACTTCTAACAAACAATAGGCATTTGATTCTTTGGTCATGAACTTGATCAACTAGGTATAAGGTATGAAACAAAAGGCAATTTAGGAATAGTTTATATCTCTCACAAAAAATGGTATAAAACTTGGTTCTTTTGACAAACAAGCTAGACAAACGTAATCAATATAACCATTTTTTAGATAAAGGATCACAAAAGTACACTCATATTGGTCTAAAAATGTAGGAATAAATTTGGAACTCTATGCAAGAGGATCTATGAAACAATATTTGAAATATTTTGGGTAGCATAATGACATTATACTACCCAAAAAGGTGTGATAAAAAGGTTTGTTTCAAAAAACTCTCCAAGGCAAAGATGTTTTCTGATAATTTTGACAGCATAACACTACATTTCTTGACTCAAAATGTTGTGGTGTATAGACTTAAAGTGCAAGTGTTTAGCAAAAATTGGATTAAGTCTATCAAATGTTGATAATGATTATGAGTCTTAAATGGCTTTCAACCCAAATTGGAAATTAAACCTAAGTTTCCTCAATTTGTGAGCCCACTTAACACATAAACCCTATGAAATTGTAAATTTGTAATTATGAATTTAGATTATAAGTGAAGGACTTTAAACAATGTTGGTAAGGTCTCGACTCAATTGGCTAGCATAACTATGCCAAAGTAGATGATATGACTCTCAAGCTTTTGATAAAATTTTGAACAAGGAAAATTGATGATTTCATGTAGGCAGCATAATGCCTCTTTGTTCAAAGTAAAATTTGGACTATGTGTTTGGTTTTGGATTATTTGTTTACACCAAATTTTGACTCCAAATAAGACTTTAATCTAGGATAAGACCAAATAATTAATCACCCTTAGATCCTAAACTGATAAGGTTGCTTGGTATTGTTGGAATCCATCAATATACATAACTTGAGAGGATTTTAAATGCTCATAAAAAATTAAATGTACATTATATAGTAGGGTTTTTACACCCACACCTTCTCTCAAATGATATTACTATAACATAGACCTTAAGGTGCACCTTGCACCAACAATACTTCCATGGCAAGTGAGGATTTATCTAAAATCTAACAAGCTTCCAAATTCTCTAGGGGAATCAATTACATAATGAATTTCACTCCAAACAATGCAAAATAAAATCATGGATTTTGGGTCTGTATCACTTGACTTGTTGTAAAAAGGTCTAGTCCTTTTTACAACCACTACACAATATTATTCTCTCAGTGTAGTGTGATGTATAAAGTGCCACTACATCTCATGTACAACTCTAAAGGATCCAAATGAAGTCAATGTCAGGAAATGAAACCCTAGGTCAAAGCTTCCCTAAAGAACTTGTGAGAGGTGATGAAGTCCCCCTCACAAGCCAAGATGCATAAAATTAAAGAAATCATGAAAGTAGAAAGACTTTTGGGTCATTTTCAAGATCACCCAAACTTTGATGAGTTTTTGGTGAGTGATTTAGATGACTTTATTTCTAATCCTTGGACTAGAATACTTGTAATAGGAATGGTACTTTTGATTCTAAGGGTTTCCTATAGGGGACAAATGGAAGAGTATACATGCAACCTTCCTCTTTTTGCCAAACAAACATTTGATTAAACAACTATTGCAAACAATAATTAACAAGTGTGTTTAATTTTAAACCCAAAATGAAGTGGTATTCATTTGACCCCTTGGTATTAGTTACAAACTTTGAAAGTATTCACCAAAAACATCTAATTTTTTTGTTAAATTCCAAAACAAGGTTCCTAATTGATTTTTAAGCATGCAAAGGTGATTTTAAAAAAAATTAAGAAAATATCAAGCTTGGTCCTACAACAAAATTGTTAGCATGTCCTTTATCTTTGAAACTCTTTTTAGCTTGAAATAATGAATTTTTAAAAAGTAGTTCTCAAGTCTATGTTTTTGGAAAAACATAGTGATCGATGTTGGTTATTACCACTGACATCAGTTACTCTAGCTAACCAAGATTTATCCAATGTTGGTTTTACTAACTAATGTCAGCTAAGATAGGTAATTGATATTGGTATTACTTGCCAACATTGGTTACTATGTAAAATTATGGTAAACAAAAATGATAAAATAAAGTTAGAAAATCAATTTTTAAGAGTTTTAAAGGCTCAAATAAATATTTTAGAGTTGGAAAATGATCTCCTTCATGTGTAGGATGCATCTAGTCCCATTGGACATGCCATTATGTGATCTAA
Organism: Torreya grandis; assembly: GCA_037957365.1. NCBI lineage: Eukaryota > Viridiplantae > Streptophyta > Pinopsida > Cupressales > Taxaceae > Torreya > Torreya grandis. The sequence continues at coordinate 1,422,897 of JARHVA010003469.1, read as the reverse complement.
GAATTTGACTCAAGAGAGGATGGTTAGTATTGTGTAAGTTCCAAAATGAAAACAAAGTGAAATAAACACACTAATAACATAACATATCTCAGCCTAGACACTAGGGAGAGCTTAGTTAACAAAAGCAAATGATAAACAAAACTAAAAATCAAAGAATCAAACACAAGAATTCCTTTTCCTTCCTTGGATGCTCCAAATGCCTTTGTAGTAGTGGCTTACTCAGCTTGTACTCATGAAGTCCTTGGCAATGGAAGCTTGGATACCTCCATCTCTCCTTGGCACCTTTGACTTGTAGCTTGGCTTGGCTTGGAATTAATTTGGGATGGTAATGCTAGTTGCTTGAAACTTTTTCAACCAATTTGACATTATAACTTTGCATAAATAAAAGATTAGAAATGATGTTGTGAGGCCTCCTATTTATAGATTTTTGGATTTGATCAGAATCAACCTCAACCATCCATCTCAAGATTTAGATGTGTGGTTGAGGATTAATTCAATTTTTGGAATTAAGTTTTTAATTATCCTCATCATGACATTGGAAGAAGGGGCAATAAAGAGGCATAAAGGGCATCATGGAAGGCATTGATGAGGCATAGAGGGCATGAATCTTGATATTTGTGGCATTTATGGCCTGTGGATGTCTTCCCAAGAAATGAGGTCACTTGATGATACAAATATTCCATATTCATTTCCAAAAATAAGTATTCAACAAGTTTCCATGGAATTTTTTATTAGGCCTTGATTTCGGTTAATTAGCTATTAAGCATGATTAAGCACATTGTGAAAAAATTACCCAAATTGAATAGAATGCCTTGTTATTGGTCCAAAATTTGATTGGATTGGAGTTGGAAGTCATTATCAGATGCATTGGATGCATATTCCCATTTACGATGTTTCCATAATAAATAATAAAGGCACAAGTCTTGTGTACAATATTTAATAGGGAAGAGCAATCTAGAGCACCTAGGTGCAAATTTGGCATTTTGACTTCAAATGATCTGATCAAAGTTAGCTACCCCATAAATTCCATTACCCCATTTAGGGATACCCTGGCCTAAATTGGCACTTGAATATGTTAGTTTCACATCATTTAGAATGTTTTAGTGTTTTTAAGACAAATTATGTATTTTAGGAGGAAATTGGCCAAAATCTTGATTGGAGGTTATCGATGGCTATGTTTAGGTGTCTAAAATATTTAGCATTATTAAAAATAGAATAAGTATGGAGACCCCTTCTTATCTTATTAGAAGGCCAATTTTAGACCTCAATAACGTTTTCTACACTTAGAAACATGATCTAAAATTTGGACCATATGATCTCTTCACATACAAAAATCCAATCATATTTCAATATACTCGTATAAATTTTGCATGTGTAATATATAATGCCATTAATTTTCTCATTCAATTTTTTCTAACCACAGAGCCGACTATTTCAAAAATTGCCTAGAAAGCCAACTTTAAACATGCATATCTTTTTTTGCACTTCATCACATGACCTAAAATTTAGTACATATTAACTAGGAACAAAACTAAAGGAACCCATATGATCAAATTCTCTTGAAAAATCCATATGTGTGAGATTTTTCATTACCAAACTAATTACTTGGCTCTTTCTTACCTCATGCAAATTTGGCTATGTATGGAAAAACACTGTCAAACTGCCTGGGAGCCTAACTTTACACTTGCATATATTTTGTCTCACTTCATCACATGACCTAAAATTTATCACATATGAACTAGGAATAATACTAAAAAAAACCCATGTGACCATTTACTCTTGACACTTCCATGTGTATCAATGCTGAAATCATCAACATGCCTACTCAACTTTATTTAAACATAGAAAACACTACCAAAATACCTAAGAGCTCAACTTTGCACCCACATATCTTTGATTAATAATAATAGGATAAGCATATTTTACACTTTATAATTGTCTCTTAGACTATCAAGGCACTTCATCCACTCACTTGGATACCTCTATGACATCATTAACAACTCACCAATAGTATTTTGGCCTAATTAGGTCTCCACTATTCTATTTAGACAAAGATTTACAACTGTATACATAATATAATGGTAAAAAAAACTTTAAAACCTCCTATTATACATTTTTATCTAACTAATATCAATTTTTTGTGATTTTTCACTAAAGGGAATCTCTTACAATACCCATTTTAGTGTGAAACCCCTAACACAAGGTTAGGAATTGCCTATGTAAGCCCGAGGAGATTAAATTTATGGTTTTAAGTTTATAAATGAAATTAAAAAAACTATGATATTTTAATGAGGTATGTACTAACCTCTCACACCTTATTAAACCATTATTTTCCTTTTTGACACTTTAGATAGCTATTTAGGCAAGATTTTGAGTTTGAGTCATCAACAGGGTTTGTGTAGACTATATAACCCAAAAAGGAGAAAATTGGTAAATTAGTCTTTCAAAACAAATTCCACATATTGTGATAATTATTAGGGTATATATAATACACATAAACCTATTTTAATTAATTTATTTATCTTTTTACACCTCTATTACTCACTTTCACAATGCTTTGTATTTGACTGTGTAAGTATTCACTAACATCTACAGGGTTGTCTAGTATTTCTCATGAGTAAAAATGCAAATAATCAAATAAAACTCATAATTTTTTTAAGGAATATGTAATAAAAATAATAAATTCACAATAATATTCAAAGGCATATCATTATTGTACCTTTCTCCATTACTTTCCTATACACAATCATTTTCATTGCACATACACAGGAAATAGTGTCTGCAACATTAGTTTTCAAAAATAAGAAACATTATATTTATTTTATTGGGATTTTGCATCCATTCCATGTATAATAGATCCCAAAAAATGACTCCAAAATAAGCATTTAAAGTTTTATATATGACCAATAACTACCTAATAGTTCTTGGATTTCCTCGCAAGAACATTGACAAGGATCAAAACACCTAACAGCTAACACACCTATATGAAGGACTCATTATGTGATTTATTTATGTAAATAGTTAAAATTTACCCCATTTTAGTTCAACCAAAAATAATACCTCATTTAATTTCTCTCAAACATGTTTTATGACTAATATATTGACAAGTAAGTTCAAAATTGCAGAATTGGTGAGAAAACACAATAAGAATTCAAATTTAAATCCTAATGACTTATATGACTTATAGCATATACATACACATTTTAAATGACCTATATCACCTAAATTAACACAAAATTGATATAGTTAATATGCCTCTGCATTAATAAGTATTCTATTGCTTCAGTCAAGCAATGGTGATTTGTTCCTTAGCTAATTGAGAATACTACCAACATTACTTTTAAGTTTATATCAAATCATGACCCTTGAAGTTTTGTAATATAAATTTTAATAGTTTTGTGTTAATAATGATTATAGAGTTTTATTTTATTTTGAAAATTTCTAGTTTTTAATAATTGGTTAATTTTTTGGTTAATATATTCAACTTGTTAATTTGAATTCTTTATTTTTTTTGAGGTGTAAATGATAAATTATATATTAATATGAAAATTTCCATATTCAAAGGTTGGTTGGCATACATTAATGTGAATTTCACTTAGTTATCAATTTAAAAGAGAAAATATTTACAATTGTTCTAGATTTCACCATGCAAGTATTTTGATTTCCTAGAGTTAATCATGTGTGTTAGTTGACTTCATGCTAAAAAAATTTAATTATTAATTAAGTGTTAATTTAAGTAATTTCCCCCCACCCATTTGATAAAACCTTATTTTATTTTTTCTTATAAACTAGTTCTTGAGTCTAATATTTTAAACTCGCTTATAAAAGTTATTTATTACCATTTTATTGCTTTAAATTAGGTCATAAATGACTTTATTGAAGATAATTGAATAAAGTTATTTAACTTAAAATGAAGTCAAAACTAATTTTATTTAAGTTAGATTATTGAATTAAAGGGTCAATTAAAAATTAAAAAGGTAATTAATCCCTATTGAAGGATTTAAAAATACCTAAAGGCATACGAAAATAGGGGAAGTCATACAAGTACATGAGGTTTGATTTATATTTCATATTGCACTTCTCTCCTATTTTAAAGTCTTTGAGATCAAGTAAATGATTATAGGAAGACTATATAACACCTTATCTAATGGTGAAGTAATCACTTGGTATAGTTAGTTATAGCTAACTTTATTAAATTTATGAGAATTAATTATCGAAAAATGGCCAAGAGTTAACACTTTTGATGAATATAAAATGATATAATCATATGCACTTATATTACATCTGTACTTTTCATAAAAATAATCAATACTTCATACATTATATGAAAAATTATTAGGTCACATGGTTTTCAATATTAGTAAACATTTTATAATCAATCATGAAATACTTTTTATTTGCAATTTTTAAAAATTATGCATGACTCGAGTCAAACTTATTTTAGTTTCTATTTCTATTGATAAAGTTTAGTTATTAATTTTTGTATTTTTATTATTTTTTGGTAATTATTAACTTATCTCATACCTTTTAGTTTTCATAAAGCATTTTATAATTTGGATTCTCTCTTAGTTTATTGATTTTGTGTGATTTATTTCATCTTATTTACAAGATATTTTAATACTAGTTAGTTTTATATATATATATATATATTTTTGAGGTTTCCTATTATTTTATTTTATTTGATATTTAGTAGCTTAACTATTTTTAAATAATTGGATAAATAAGGAATAATTTTATAAAAAATGAATAAGATATATATAAGGTGAAAGAATAAATAATGAGTATTTTATCCTCCAAGATGTAACTTATTTCATAAGTTTATTCTATCAGACAGTGTCAATTAAAAATTTTATGAAATAAAAATTTGATATATCATGATTATGTGATGATTTGATAATCACATTGATAAATATGTGAGAATTAGTTTGATTTGATACTACATATAGTTACAGTTATTTTATATAGGGACTGAAAGAATTATTAATTGTAACTAATAATTATTGTATCTTCTAAACCTAAATTTGATCTAATTTGGATAGGTTATTAATTTACCATAATTTGTCAATTATTTTGGATAATTTTTAAAACATTAGCACATGAAAATTATAATACCCAATTTCACATGTAAATACTACATTTTTAAGCCATAGGTGCCTATTATTAGATTGGTATTTGTATACACATAATATTTTCAAAATTTTATCGATTAATGAAACTTTTTATCTTGTATGAACCCATCAAGTCTCATTCTTTCTAAGCTTACACCTTAAGGGTTGCACCGAGAAAGGGGTGGGTAGACCATTGGTGATTTTCAAAATTGTTATCGCTTTTGCCATTTGTTACCTATACACTTGTTTGCTAAAAGCATTTACCATAACCTTGTTCTGATATATTTTACCCATTATAAACATTTTCTACATTTTATCCTCCTATACCTCACCTAAATCCATTTTTTTAGTCAGTTGTATTGTGTCGACTAGGTCAACCCTATACAATTTTAGGGTATTTTTCACTTAAGAGCTAGTTGACCTTTGGCCAACCTAGCTCATGACCTAGTGAATTATTATCCATAATTTTACTAGGTAGAACCTATCAGTAAACATTTTAAAAGGGTTAGGAAAGGTATACCTATATATATAATTTCATTTCCATCAATTATCAAGAAGAATCAAAATAAGAAGCAAAAGTGAATGAACATTTGCTTATTGACCATTCTACTTGAGAAGTAAATCTTAGGGCTCCATACTTTCTTTCGAGATACGTATCTTGTCTTGTGGAGAAGCCATTTGGATGCATTGATAGGTTTTGTAGCCTAGATCTGATTTATCTTTATCATCCTTACATACCATAACAACCTCTTGTAAAGCACCTTGTCCAAGGGAGAGAATAAGGCTCGATGGTTTCATCTTCAAAGGTAAGTATTCCTAAATTTATTTCTCCTTTTATAAGAGTAAATAGATATGCATTTGTGTTTCTCTTCCATGTATTAGGATTTCATATACATTGACATGAGTATATGTCTCCTATGCATGTTTGGTTATTTTTATAACCCCCACTTTGTGCCATAAGCTTTGGTGAGCACTAGATTAGATTTACTTTACTTGTTATTAGTTTAGGTGAAATATCAAAACCTAGGACCCCCTTAGGGTTATTACATGATTATGTTAGACTAGAGGATTTATAACCCTCTTTTGTATAGTATATTATGATAAATGATCCCCTAATTAGGTCTATAAGATCCCCATATTGGTCATACTCCTACTTAATAAATGTGTTCCTAATTAAAAGTGTAAGTATGCTCTATCTTCTTTGATTGAGGATTGATTTATAGACATGATGCATTTTTTATTACATACATTCTAATGAAACTGACATAAACTAACCCTTACAGGATTTTTTCACTTATTTTCATTATTTTATTATTATTTTTATCATATATTTTCCATACTAGGTCGATTGCATCGACATAGTTCTTACTTCTGTGCATATGTTTAACACATAGTTACATCCAAATCATTTTATTTTTTGTGTATGTTCTTTTTCTGGTATATGTTATTGGATTGACCTAGTTAACCTGGTACAACTTTTTAGAATTTTAGACATTCAAATTTAGACTACTAAGTTGACCTATTTGACCTTGTATATTTTAGACACTCAGCCATAAGCTTATACAAAGCTTAGTTGACCTAGTCAACCCTATTATCAAGATTTATAAGCATTTAGCAAGGTTATTTAATAATAATCTCATTCTCCACATACTCAGATTCACTAAAGTTCCTTTATATCCTTCTCTATCATTTCTATTATTCATTATAGTTATGTTTTTCATAGTTTGTAGTCTTTAAAACTACCCCTATACAGTCAACTAGGTTGACCCTATCGACGTAGTTTTGTATTGTATATTTTGTTTAGAAAACTAGGTAGACACTATCAATGTAGTTCCCCTTACTTTTGTAGTATAATAATGACATTATTGACTCTATTTTATAATCTATGCATACACTATCATCTAAAATGATACTGTACTATGTTTTAAAGTTGGAATTAACATTTATATGCTATTAATTAGCTCACACTTTCATTTATTATTGATTGTATGATTAGAATAGATCACATGATCTAATTAGGTGGTTTTTAATTTACCATTTAGTTTCACTATTTTTAATTTTATGCACATATGACCAAATCACAAAATATTAAATAAGCACTTTAATAATTGTCTACCCAAGGCCTACCTACTTGGATTTCATCACCAAGGGGGAAGCCGACTTGGTTTTTTGGCCAAGTATAAAAATGTGGTTAATGGTATATTTTGGCTAATCACTTGACACCCTTATTGTTGTGGTGTGTGAAGTAAAGGGGTAGGCCCCAATACCAAGCCTATACCATTACCAATATAGATCCCTTTCATCCCAAACATCCTAAAACCATTATTTTATTGATTTATAGTTCCTTGATTTTAACCAACTTCCTATCACATCTAAAGCTATATTCTAATAATCTAAAAACATTCAAGTTAACCATCTAGTTAGCTTTTACTTTCCAGGTTGATTTCTTAGTCTTTACTCAATTACATGTTATATTGAAAAAAATTGCATTCACCAGTGTTAGTGCAAGGTTTTATGCCTCAATTAAACAACCTCATTAATCCAATTGGTTATTTTCTATGTTTTAGTTTTTTCTTTTCAAAATACTTGTAAAATTATTCTTGCCTTAGTGCATAGTCGATTCAGTCGACATAGTCTGTTATAGGCTGTCTAATTTTCCTTGTTTGTTATGCTAGGTCAACTTAGTTGACCTTGTACAAATTTATAACCTCTTTTTTTAGGTTAACTTAGTTGACCTTGTATAATTTGTAGGCATTGTTTCATTTTCTAGGTTGACCCAATCAACTATGTACTATTTCTATCACTTCTTATCTCTTTGTTATTTTTTGTACCTCTTTCTTGTGTGGTTATTTAGTCGTATCTCATAATTATGACATATTTTCAGCCTTCTCTTAGTTAATAACATTACATAATCAAGTATTTAGATAATAACCTTATTTTATTATTTTAGATGAAAGTATTCACTTTCTTCCTTCATCTTTTCCTAATCCAAAACCAATCACTACACCATGTAATGTATTTGAAGTGATTCATCTTAATTCTCATCCTAATATAGATGTTTGGAATCCTTCACCTAAAAATAATCCTCCTCCTAATACCAGTGTTGGTAATCCTACACCTACTAACAATCCTCTTCCTATCAACACTAATATCTAATCTACAAGCACCAACCCATCTATTGATACAACTCAACTTATTATACAACTCATACAACAAATGAACATAGTGTAAAATTCTAACACCTATCAAATGATTAAAATGCAATATCATTTATTACACATGACTATTAAACCACCTTAAGTCACCATATCTCAACCAAATCAAAATTTTGTCCCTCCTCCTCTTAGAGATGCCAATGGGAATATCATCCCTCAACATCCAATGAATAAAAAAATGCTTTAACATCTTAAAAATTAACCTTTAGCCCCATTTATTGAATCTATAGATATTGGAAACATTTTTTCAACTATCACATATAATGAGACTAAGGACCCTACTATCTTTATTAAGTGTTTTGGTAATCTCTATAAGGAATGGGTCCAAACTAACACCTTTTATTACACTAAGATCTTAGCCAAAACATTTATTGGTGATACACTTGAATGGTACAACCAAATCCTATACATTCCATCTCATAACTAGAGTTTTATCCAATGCTCTAGTGAAGGAATTCCAACATTATGACCTTCCTAAAAATTACTTTAGCCATTTCATCAATGCCAAGTAATTTACTAATGAATATACTCAATAATTTCATAAAATGGACCATAAAATGAATGATGATACTATTTTAAAACTATTTTTTACTTCTCTTAAAGTTCCCCTTCAATAAAAAGTTCAAATCTTTTCACCTAAAATTTTAGAAGAAGCCTTAGACCAAGCAAAAAGGCAAGACTTTCTTATTAGTCAATTTGAAACACCTAAAATAACTACCAAAAAACCTTTCCAATCATTTTATCAGAACATTAATTCATTCAAGGCTCCCCAACCTCAAAGTGGATCATCCAATTCAACCAATTTTAACCCAACCCACCCACCCTAAACTCTAGAACAACTTAAGCATAAATTTACACCCTCTAAACCAATGATCTTTGATCCATCCAAACCTCCCCAAAAATGGTACAATCTTGATAAATTATGTTGGTGGCATGCTACTATATGTAATTCTCATGATTCTTATTGTGATCTTCACTAATTTATTCTTTATTCCTTGCTTGGTCCACATTTCAATCTTGATACTCTCATAAAACAATGTTATCAAGAATATCTTCAAGCTTCTCAAATTCAATCACATCAAAATCAAATACCTAACGATCAATAATAATTACCCCATACCTACACATCATATGCTAATTTTTTTAACACCACAGTTGATCCTTCTATTAGTGCCCAAAATTACACTAAAGCAATTGAGCCCTGCTTAAGCATAGATGCCTAATTTGTTTAGCCCACTTCATATTTCCAAGTGTTCATTAGAGGTCAAGTTGAGTTCATGTTTGAGCACTTTAAGGTCTTTTATCCCAATTGCCCTAGCTTTGACCCTCTAATTTAAAATTTAAATTTGATGGGATAAATTTAAGTGGGAAGCTTTTAATATGTTATAGACTTGTTTTATTTTTTTATACTGAGGTTTGGTTGTGTTAACAAACACAACCAAACCTTAGTATAAAAAATTCATAGTTGGTCCCTTTTTATCTATTGGTGTGGTCTAAGTAATGATTGGTCCCCTTGTTGTAAACTGAGCTCAAAGTCCTAAAGTCTACATCATATTTATTAATGTCCAAAAACTTTAGGCTAAGTCCTTTTATACTAAGAGATTTATGTCCTGAGCTATGACTTAGTTGTTCATTATGTTAAATTTGATCCAATCATAGTTAATCTTGCAGATCACAATCAAATGATGTGCATTAATATGGATTAAGATGATCTGATGGTGCATCATCAATGTTAAATAGTGAAAGTGACTCATGATGAGTATGTATGTGCCAAGTGTCAAACTCATAGTGACCAATAAAAAGCTCATATCCCAAGTCTAAATGAACCATAACATCATCAAGGCATCCTGTAGAAATGGACTAGTCAGTTTACTTATGCATTTTATAAATTTTCCTAGAAATCATCTCATGGTCAAAAGATCACATAGAATTAATATCTTGGATGCCATGAACATCTCCTATAAATTTGGTGCATTCATGATTTTTCTATCTCAAAATTCAAACCTTTAAAGTTGAATAATCAATGTGATGATCATGTAGACATCATTGATGGTCACACAAATTTCAAAATTAAGTTAAAAAATTATCCATTTTAGCTTAAATTTGATTGTCATGTGGATGTCATTGAATGCCATGTGGATGTTAAATGATGGGTGAATGGGCATCAAAATTAAGCCCAATAATTATCCATTGGATCTTAAATTTGATGGTCATATAAATGTCATTGATGGTCATGTAGATGTCAAATGGTGGGCATGTGAATGTCAAATTTAAGCCATGATAATTATCCATTGGGGCTTAAATTTGAGGGTTGTGTGAACTTCATTGATGGTCATATGAATGTCAAATGATAGGCATGTGATGCCAAGTTTAAGCCATGATCTTTTTTTTTAAAAGAAAAAAAAGGATATTGATGAGTGAACATGACATGATGATGCCACATAGGCATGCATGACATATTCAAGGACCTTGTGTAAGGTAGGTAATGGAGATTTCACCACTGACAGTAGGTTAACTAGGCAAATTGTGAATGAGGCATGGTATCCTTATAGGAAATATGAGGATTTGAAAGCACTTGAAACTTATTGGCATTATTGATATGTCTTTGACATGCTGATATGAAGGGTTTTATGTTCATGTAATTGATTATTTTATGTAGATCTTGGATAAATCCTATATAAGAGAGGAAAATTTTTAAGATGGAAAAGTCAATGCTCAAATGCATTACAGTTAAATATGGATTTGTTTACCCCTTATGTGCTCATTAGAATATTTACCTAAGGGAAATTCCCAAGGGGATTACAAGTGCCAATTGCAACCTAGAAATTTAAAAATTAAAAATTAGTGAGAGGGGCCAAGATTTGCTCAAATAGGTCAAAGGTTGAAAATAATGCATTTATGCATTGAAAAGGAGATAATACAAATGAATCCCTAAAAAGGCAAATATGTGAAAATTTTAAAGTTTACAAAGGTGAAAAATGTGAAAAGATAAGTTGGAGACAAAAGGGTAAAGGGTTCAAGTAAACCTAGGTATAACATTTTCTTATGTTTTACTTACCCAAGCTCCTCCAATGGGGGAGATATTGTAGGTTTTCAAGATCAAGGTGGGAAACTCCAAGGAAGATCATTTAAGTGGCCATGGATCTAGAATATTCCCAAGCCATCATTACAAGAGTATGTTGTTCCAAGGCATGCATGAGGAGGACGGTAGATGCAAAAAAAATCCAATTTTTGAAGTAAGTTATCAAGGGGATCTTTATGCAATTACACATAAAGACAAGGTTTCTTTGGATTATATCACAAATATCTTCCTTCTAGCTTGTGTGAATGGCATTTCCATCCAAAAAATCAAAATATTTACTTCAAGTATTCATCATTTCTTGTAGAGGCAGTTTTAATAATGATTTTCCTTGTAGTTACATGAAGATTCTAGGCATGACAAAGGATTTGTTCTAGATAGGAACATCTTGGTGGGAATTTGGAAATTTTAGGTTGCAACCCTCACTCTTGGATTTAAAATGGGTAAACAAATGTATAAATAGAGGGCTTATCCTCTATTCAAGTGTTGGTCATTACGTTGGTTTTTGTTTCTTTTGGGTTTTCTCTCTAAGTTTAGGCTCTTTAAAGTTTTGGGATCAACTACTATGTGTATATATTGTCTCTCTTGCTAAGGTGGTTGCAGTTGTATAACCATTAACATGATTTGAGAGCATGTTTATGTCTCCCTTATTAAAAGATCAAATTCACCATGCTTTTCCCCTTAGCAAAATTTTGAAAATTTGATTTAAGGTTTCTTTTCAAGTTAGTGAAAATACTTGTGGTTCTTAGCTATTTTCTATTGATGAAGTACAATAATATGTTTTACAAGTTTGGATGATTAGATATTTGTGTTTTTTTTTCATTACTAATTATCATTTTGAGTATGGATCTAGGTTATAAATCCATTTCTATAGTTTAACTTAGAAGTATGTTGTTGAATGATCTTTTAGGGCACCCTATGTCTATGGATTTGATAGGGAAAGGAGTTCTAAAATTTTAGTTATAGTATATGCTCTAGGGTTTTAGGGATCATTTGGTAGTTCCCATTAGCTTGTATTTGAGTCTTTTCTACATATTTGCAAAGGATAATGCCATGAATATTTTAAGAAACCCTATTATTTGAAAAATCTCTAGCACACCACCCCTTTTATAATATCATCTAACTTGTCCTACCCTATTCTACCTTAAAAATAATACACCCTTTGCATATTAAAGTGTTAATTGCCCTGTAAATGCATAAATTATTGCCTATAAAACATGTGTTTGAAATTTATTATCTAAATAACCAGCATTGTAATTTTCCATTAAACCTATGTTAATGAAAATTCTTTAGAATTAAATTTGTAGTCACTTTTATATCTGTCTTCAGTGGCTTGTATGTGACTTAGAGCATTTGTGCATTCCTTGTGATAACCCTTCCTAGGTGGAGTGTGTAAGTTTGGTTATTCCCTAGTCATATTTGTGTCTCTATGTGTCAATAATCCCCATGGAGGTTTATTTTTAGAATATCTCCATGTGAGCAAGCTACCCCATAGGTCCTCTCACCTTGGTTCAGGCAAAACCAAAAGTAGCAGGGAACTAACCATACCTTTGTAGGTGCCTCTTAGTCATTTGTTCCATTTGGTTCATTATTGGTGCTAAAACCTCCCCTGGATATAATAACATTATAGTGGGTTTTTCATCTTTATTTTCCATTTTATTTACGTGTGTAAGGCCAACAATGAGAGGTGTATAACTTGGAATCAACATACTTCTGGAACTATTGCCAAGGACATAAAAGATACCCATGACACTTATATTGCCAAGGACTCTTTCAAAGAGTTGTTATTATTTCATTTTGTGAAGTTCTATGATGATTTGTGCTAAATTTGGATTATCTTGGTCATCAATGTCACTTCACTCCACTAGGGACATGCCAAGACTTGAGATATTTGACAATTTGACTTCTGCTAAGTTTATTACAAAGAGATATTAAAATTACATGTTAAAAGGTGATTGCTCCCCTTTTGAACATATTCTAAAAAAATTAGTGTTTTTGCTTTCTATCTCATTAAGCTTCAACAAGTTTAATTTCATCATGTTTCACAATAATTTGTCAACTATTATATTCTAGAAGTTTGATTGTAGTGATGACTCCAATCTTATCATTTGGTTTCAAGGACTATCAGTGTCTAGTTTAAATATATTGTTAACCTTCAGCTTTGAGTATTTTATTATTTATAAATCTAGAAGGATTGAGATCATCCTTTAAAGGTGAATCATCCAAACAAATTGTCCCACCCCTAATTTTTCATCAAAGACGAAGGAGATAAGTTTGGAGGCTCATTAAAGAGCATAGTGTAGCTATAAAAGATTATTTAGACTATCAAGATTCTGATAATCTTGAAAATTTTATTGAGATCCCCATTATTGAGGACTATCATAGCTCTCTTAACAACTCTAAAAATTATAATCCAATTTATTACTAGCTCCTTCTCAACCAGCTGAATCCCCTCCCATGTGTAAACCATAAAGTCCACCTCATTCACCCCCTCACATCCGTTTGCTAATTTTTATTGAACCTCCAATTGAACCAATCATGAGGCATAGGGACCTAAATGAGAATGAACATCTTGAATTATGTGTTCCCCAATTTAGGCCTATAAATTTTGATGATATGGAAGGTTATCCTAATGAAGTCTTGAATGAAGTAAGGAAATGCCTTCTAAAATTATAAGGGAACAATGCAGTGAGTGGTGATCATCACCTAAGGGATTTTCATAATATTATTGAATATTATGATGTTGAGCATGAGGATGTGTGAATTAAAGTTTTTATTCACATGTTGGAGGAAGATGCTTGTGCATGGTTCAATTCTTTTTCTAGTGGATGCATTGATTTGTGGGAAGAAATGAGGAATGTTTTTAGAATTAAATAGGGTTATAGAATTAATCTAAGGTTCCTTTTGGTTAAATTTGAAAACATTAAGAAGAACCCAGATTAGTATGTTTAGGACTTTAATACATGGTTTAATAAAACTATGATGCATTTGCCTAAAAACATGAGGCTCAGTGATACAACATGCTTGATAAAGTATTGTGATGCCTTTGACAAGAAGGTTACGTACTAATTAAGGGACAAGGCTCCCAAAAACCTATGGTTGGAATTCAATATGGCTATCCAAATAGAAAATAAAATAAAAGTTGTTGGAAAGCCCATGAACAAGAATGCTGATGTGAAATTGGTTAATCCAGAAAGGACATAGTCCACAAAGATAATCAACCTTGAGGAGAATATTAAAATTTGGCCTTTGTTATCAAAGAAATGTCATACAAGTTGGCTAGAGATGAAAGGGGATCTCTCATGTGTCTATTAGTCAAGAGAGGGATCCAAATCTGAATCAAGCACAAGGAAGGCCTGCTTTCCACCATCAAATAATGATAGAGAGAATAGGCCTACATAAGATGAAAAATAGAAAGAAATTAGAATAAAAGTGATAAGAAAGAAGTTCATGATCTATTAAACTCAAAGGTGCATGTGATAGGTTATGACATTGATATTTATTGGTGGGACAATTTCTTCCTTCCACATCTTCCATGTGATATAACTAAACTGATTGATGAAGATATAGATGAACCTAAGTCTATGTCATATGATAATGAGATTATGATGTTCAATTTTTAGAGTCCTCAAAGCAAGATGTTTGCCTCCATAAAATTGTTGAGTACTACCACTATTGATCAGTTTTTGAGTGTAGTACAAAAGGTATTCATCCTAACTTATGTATTTTCTTGTGATGTTAATATGGCACAAGTGTATGAATCTCCCATTCATGATTTTGATTTTTTAGGATAAATGATGATTAATAAGTATGATGGGGGAATTCCATTATTCAAGGATAGGTATCTACTAATTAATGAATTGATTACCAAAGAGAAAGAATACTACTTGAGAATTAGGCAACTATACGCTTCCCCTCAAGTCATTACACTAACAAATCCAAGGGCAAGGGATGTAAGGAAGCCAAGAAAACTATGATGTTTCCTAATAATTTCAAAACTATACCCATTTCCCAATTTTTTAAGCCTAGAGGTACTCTTACTAAAAATAAAGTACCTTTGCTATCTAGTATTCCTAAGGGTGTGAATGATGTTAAACAAATTTTGCCTTTGAATGTTATTATTAAGCATGAAAATCCAATTGAGCCTACTCCACTTCAGACCTTAAATGATTGTATTCTAATTGAAAGTGTTGTTACCCTTCCACAAAATGCTTCTCTTCCTCAGTATAATATATGTGATATGGCCCAAGTGTTGAGCTAACTAAAAATCACTGTGCCACTTATTAAATTATTAAGAATCCCTGAGCATATGAAGAGGGAATTTGAATAATTGGAATTTAGTGAGAAGTCATTTGTAAATGAAATTGATTTACCCAAAATATCCTCAAGAAGTGATGAAGAATATGAAGAATTCATTAAAATAGCTCTAAAAGTATATTTGAGGACTACCTTGGTAGAGAGTCAACTGAATGTGGATCCATTTATACAACCCTATTGATTAGTGGTCTTATTTTCCACTATTACATGTTTGATTTTAGTGCTTCTCATAATATAATGCCCTTAAGTTTCCTAAATGAGATAGGGGTAAAGATTACATCAACCTTTGGTAAGTGTTATGGCATGGACTCATGAGAAGTTCTAGTTGTTGGACAAGTCAAAGGGTTGGTAGTTTAGTTGGTAGTACATCTAGGTAAGTATTGGAATAAGGATGTGGTAGTTGTGGACCACCTGCCTAGGTGGGGGATGCTATTGTCATGAAAATGGGCTATTAGCATGGGTGGAAGTGTACATATGGACTTGTCTTATTCCACCATATCATTAGAGGGTAAGATTGTCAAAATTTATATAGAATCAACTATGTTACATGTAATTGAAGATCCAAAATGTACTCTAAATGAAGTTTTATACATGGATGCTGACCTAGGCATCTTCGTTGGGAATATTGGGATTGTTGAATAGCCTAATGCTCTTGATGTTAAACCTAATAATAAAAGAGCAATTTGGAGGATGTGCTTTGATGAGGCTCACTCCAATCTTGGAAATGAATCTAGGGTTGTCTTTTATGCCCCTAATGGTAAATGTTTTAAATTTTCTTTTCAATTGTCCTTTGGGTGCATGAATAATACTACTAAGTATGAAGCACTTTTTCTTGGTTTACATATTTCCCATGAACATAGATTTAAAATTATTGTTGTCAAGGATGATTTTGAGCTAGTGGTAAAGCAAGTCCGTAATGCTTATGCCACCAAAAATAAAAGGTTGAAATAATATTAGAATGTTGTTTGGAATTTACTTGAATTTTTTGATACATTAAACATTTTTTATCATGATAAGAGTTATAATAAAGAGGCTAATAAACTTGCAAGACTAGGTGCTCAATTTGATATTACATATATGATCCCTCATTATCAATATCTTACGGAGGTACTTGTTAGGCCCTCAATCCCATACAATGTTCATCATTGGTAGGTGTTTGATGATGATGATCAAATCAGAAGGTTTATAAATTGTGAAGCTGAGTTCCATGATCAGGTCATAAACTTGGAATCCATGGTTCAAGTTTGTGATGGAAAGGAAACCTTTTTTGGGAAGGACATTATCCAAATGAAGATAAACATGCTCCTAGGGGATTGGTAAATTTAGAAGCATATTTTGATGGAGCAAATAGAATCAAGACTTGGGATTCATTTATTTCAAAGGACACAATTGAGTGTGATGTGGGTTCTCATGAGAATCCAAGGAAGGATTGGTTGGGTACTCACCTAAGTGCAGATGAGAAGTAATTTTACATACAACTACTAATGGGTAGCTTCATTGGGAATATTAACATCATTAAATAGATTGCTGCTCTTGATGTTAAACCTGATAGTGAAAGAGAAATTTGGAGGATGTGCTTTGATGGGGCTTGCTCCAATCTTGGAAATGGATCTAGTGTTGTCATCTATGCCCTTAATGGTAAATGTTTTAAATTTTATTTTTAGTTATCCTTTGGGTGTATGAATAATAATGTTGAGTATGAGGCACTTTCGCTTGGTTTATAGATTGCCCATGAACATAGAGTTAAAATTTTGATTATCAAGGGTGATTTTGAGCTAGTGGTTAAGCAAGTTCGTAATGCTTATGCCACCAAAAATAAAAGGTGGAAACAATATCAGAATGCTATTTAGGATTTTCTTGAATTTTTTGATGCATTCAACATTTGTTATCATGATAGGATGTTTAACAAAGAGGCTTAAAAACTTGTGAGGTTAGGTTCTCAATTTGATATTGCATATATGAGTCCTCTTGTAAATATTAGGTGGAGGTGCTTCTTAGGCATTCAATCCCAAAAAATGTTCATCATTGGTAGGTGTTTGATGATGATGATCAGATAAAAAGGTTTATAAATTATGAAGTTGAGTTCTATGATCAATGCATAGACTTGGAATCCATGGTTCATGTTTGTGATAGAAAGGAGACCTTATTCGGGAAGGACATTATCTAGCTGAAGACAAAAATACTCCCTAAGAGATTTGTAAGTTTACAATAATATGTTGATGGAGTAGATAGAATCAAGAATCAAGATTTAGGACTCATTTATTTTAAAAGAAATGATTAAGTGTGATGTGGGTTCCCATGAGAATCCAAGGAAGGTTTGGTTGGGTACTCACCTAAGTGAAGCTGAGAAGCGATTTTACATATAGCTACATATGAGCAACTTCATTAGTAATATTAACATTGTTAAACATCCTATTACTCTTGATGTTGAACCTGATAGTTAAAGAGCAATTTAGAGGATGTGTTTTAATTGGGATTGATCTAATCTTGGAAGGGTTGTCTTCTATGTCCTAATGGTAAATGTTTTAAATTTTCTTTTCAATTGTCCTTTGGGTGAATGAATAATAATACTGAGTATGAGGCACTTTTACTTGGTTTATGGATTACCTATTAATATAGAGTTAAAAGTTTGATTGTCAAGGGTGAGTTTGAGCTAGTGGTTAAGTAAGTCCACAATATTTATGCCACCAAAAATAAAAGGTTGAAATAATATCATAATGTTGTTTGGGATTTGTTTGAAGTTTTTGATGAATTCAACATTTTTTATCATGATAGGATTTTCAATGAAGAGGCTAACAAAACTGCAAGGTTAGGTGGATAATTTGATATTGCTTATACAAGCCCTCATTGTCAGTATTAGGTGGAGGTGCTTGTTAGGCCCTCAAACCTAGATAATGTTCATCATTGGTAGGTGTTTGATGATGATGATCAGATTAGAAGGTTTATAAATTATGAAGTTGAGTTACATGATTAACTCAAAGACTTTGAATCTATGGCTCATGTTTGTGATGGAAAGGAAACCTTGTTTGGGAAGGACATTATCCAACTAAATACAAACATGCTCCCTAGGGGATTGGTAAGTTTATAAGCATATTTTGATGGAGAACATAGAATCAAGACTCGTGACTAATTTATTTCAAAGGACATGACTGAGTGTGATGTGGGTTCTCATGAGATCCATGGAAGGTTTGGTTGGGTACTCACCTAAGTGAAGCTGAGAAGCAAGTTTACATGCAACTACTAAAATTGTACCAAGAATATTTATCATGGTTTTATTTTACCAATATTTTAGCCAAACATGATTACACTAAGCCATTTTAGATATTATCTTTTGCATCATATAATAGTGTTGTTTCCATCCTTTTACAAAAGAATGAAAATTGAGTAGCCAATAACTTTCTTTAGCAAAGCTATGTAAGGTGTTGAGTTGAATTACACCATCATGTAAAAAAAATACTTTACTCTCTTGAAGGTTATTAAATAATTTAGACCTTATATTTTGAGTTCAAGGATTATTGATTATGTTCTGTATACCATGGTGAAGGACATATTGACTCAAACTAAAGTCTCCATCAAGAGATGTAGGTGGGTAAACAAGTTTCAATAGTATGACATGGATATTTATACCACCAAGATATTATAAGGGATGGGTCTAACCAAGCTCATGGTTGAGACCATTTTGCAATCCATTGAGGAAAATACTAATATTTTTAATGTTGATGATTCATTGAGTCACTTTGTCATGTCTCCATGGTATAAGGATATTGTCTATTACTTGAAAAATTTGAATTGTCCACCTAACTTGGACAAGAATCAAAGGAGCAATCTTAAGATTATTTCTTAGGAATACATTTTTACTAAAAATGGATTTTCATGGAAGAATCCAAATGGGGTTATCCTAAGATGCATGCTATAAGAACAAACTGCTAACCTGATTGAAGACTTCCATAGTGGAGTATGTGGTGGCCATTTTGCGCCTAAAGTTACAACTCATAAAATTATAAGAGATAGTTATTGGTGGCCATCACTATTCAAAGAAGTTTCTCAGAAAGTTAGAAAGTGTGAGAAGTGTTAGCACTTTACTAGGAAGATGAAAGCTTCAGGTTCTCTTCCTTTCAAACTTGTGATAATTGAAGTCCCATTTAGACAATGGGGAATAGATTTCATTGGATAATTTGTTGAGTCATCAAGTGATGGACATAGATGGATACTAGTTTCAATTAAATACTTCACAAAATGGGTCGAAATGGTCCCTACAAAGAAGGCTACACACCAGGTGGTTATGGATTTTTAACTAAATTAGATTATTTATAGATTTGGTGTGCTTGTCAAAGTTATTATTGATAATTATATGAGTTTTAAAGTTAAACCATTAGATGAATTGTACAAAGAGTATGTGATTTAATTAACCTATGATTATAATTAAAAACTCTTAGGGGAATGGGAAAACACAATCAAATAACAAGAACTTTCTCAAAATAATTATATGAACATTAGAATCAAATAAAAAGTGGGGTGAATATCTAAAATTTGCTTTGTGCGCTGATAGGATCATGCCCAAGAGAGCTATATGCAAAAAAAAATTGAGCTTGTTTATGAAGCTCAATTAGTTTTGCTTATAAATTTATAGTTTCCAACCTATCAGCTCATGCATCAACTAGAAGTTGATGAGAAAATCAACCACTATGAAATAAATATGAATTAGATTATTGATCTTGATGAAATTTGAAGACAAGCTAATGAAAGATACCTCAATTTCAAGGAAAAGCTAAATAAGATATTTGACAGGAAGGTCACTCTAAAAAACTTCCAAGTAGGTGATCTAGTTCTAATTTGGGATAATAGGTATGAGAAGAAAGGTAAACATTACAAGTTTGATACCTTTTGGATGGGTGCCTATTCCATCAAATGTTAGATTAGGGAACACATTTTTTTCCTGAGAGACCTAGATGGTGAAATACTAGAGCTACCAATTAATGACAAACATTTGAAACACTTGATTGAGTCTACAACGATGTACATAATTATATAGTATATAGTCTTGTTGTTTTGTTTCTTTTTCACTCCTCTACTTTGGGCCTTTTTTGTATAGTTTCCTTTTGTTCTTTTGTCTTGTGTTCATTTTTAGATTCTCCTAATCTATTTTTATCAAGCTAACTTGTTTTTTTGAGCCTTCACGAGTGTTGTTGATAAATTTATAAGTGTTGATTATGTGACCCAATGGATTGTCACCTAGCCTTACATTTTAGGTTCTTTGTGTAGACACCTAAAACTAGCCACTAATAACCTCCAACTAGGATTTTGACCAAATTTTACCAAAGTGCACAATTTGGCCTAAAACACTAATGAACATTAAAATATTTTAAATTGATATATTCAAGTTCCAATTTTGGCCTGGGTATCATTAAATGGGGCAATGCAATTTATGAAGCAATTAACTTTGATTAGATCGTTTTGAGTCAAAATGCCAATTTTGCACCTAGGTACTCTAGATTGCTCTTTTATATCAAATTTATTACATAATATGTGTGCTTTTTTAATTTTATTTTGGAAACATCCTAAATGGGATAACTAATCCAACACATCTGGCATCACATCCTAATTCTAATCTATCAAATTTCAAGTCAATAATGAGACATTTTGACCAATTTGATTAACTTGAGCACCAAAGGGCCAAAATTTACACCAAAGTGACTAATCATGCTTAAAAATAATAAATTAAAATCATTATTTTAATTTATAATTCCATGGATATTTTTTAATATTTCTCTTTGGAAATGAATATTGAATATCTTCATCATCAAATTACATTTTCTTGAGAAGGCATCCATAGGCCATAAATGAATAAAATATCAAGATTAAGCCACCCCATACCTCATTAAAACCCTCCATGCCTCTTTATTTCCTCTCTATCCCAAATATTTATGAAGGAATTTATTATTTTTTTCCTTAAAAATTTAATGGATTCTTAGCCACACATCTTCATCTTGAAATGGATGGTTCAAGTTGATGCTGACCATTTTGCAAAATCTATAAATAGGAAGCCTTGCCTATTGAATTTAAAGTTATTTTATGCCAAAATTATAATGAAAAAATGAATTAAAATCATTACATTTTAGTGTTATAATTCCCAAATATTGAGCCAAGCCAAGCCAAATCCAAACATGGTGCCAAGGAGAGATGGAGGTAGCCACACTTCATTGATGCAAACTTCAAGAGCACAAATTGAGTAAGCCACTTAAATAAGATATTTGGAGCATCCAAG
Organism: Torreya grandis; assembly: GCA_037957365.1. Lineage (NCBI taxonomy): Eukaryota > Viridiplantae > Streptophyta > Pinopsida > Cupressales > Taxaceae > Torreya > Torreya grandis. The sequence goes on along the minus strand of JARHVA010003469.1, from coordinate 1,400,913 downwards.
GAAGGTGAAATATTTTTTTTTTTTTAATTTTAGTTATGCTTTCCATTATATTCTTGTCAATTAAGCTACCCCTTTGTGATAGGCTTAAGGTGTTAACATTTGTGTGTTGTGTTTGGATTTGTTTGATTCACTAACAAAATACTAATCTCCCCTTATTATAATCCTAGTTCACATAATGACATGCCCAATGGGACCATATTCCAACAAATTTGTCCAAAAAGGATATTTAAAGTAACCTACTAATCAATTTTATGTAGAATCTTGGATTGAAGGAGTTAAAAGAGTGAAATTTTAAGTTAAAATTCTATTTTTTTGATAATTGCATTTTTGTTCCTAGTAATGTCAATTTTGTTATCTATTTAAATATAATTTCTATCATAGTATCAATTTTTTAAAAAAATAATTGTTTGCTAAAAATCAATTTCGTAGCCTAGGCAGTGATATTGTTCACTAGAATAGTGATTTTGCTAACCTGAGTACTGATTTCACCAAAATAGTGATTCTGGTGATGAAACAATGATATTGTTCACCTTGTGTATCAATTTAATATTTAAAAACAATGATTTTTTGAATATAATAATTATTTCATCAATTTTAGTTGTGGTTTTGTATGAGCTATGATATTGTTGACCAAAATAATGATATTGTTTCCTGGGTAATGATATCATTGATTTGGCCAATGATTTCATTTAAAATAGTGATTTTGTTTAGCAATGATTTCATAGGAAAATAATGATATTGTGTTTTATATTTAACTAATCCATAATAATGATATTGTGTTCTAAAATTTTGATTTTACAAGAAAATAATTATATTGACTGTGTAACAATAGGATTGTAATTGAGAGTTGAAAATTTTAATGTTGTTTGCTCAAAATCTTAAGTGCTTCAAATCAGGACCTTATAATTGTATTTTTGTAGGTTGAGGAAGTACATTAGGAGTTGTTTTGATTGTATTTAACCAAACACACTTCCAAAGTTGGTGCTTAATGAAAAAATAGGGTGTTTAAGTAAATGTTTTGACAAATAATGCTTTCAAAGTCACAACTTAAGACCAATGGGTCAAAACAACACCACCTAATATTTTATTTAGTGCTTAAAATTAAACTCACTTATCAAATTTTGTATTCAATCGTTTTCTAAACTTATAATTTGATTGTCAAAAAGAGGGATGTTTCATGCATGCTCTTCCATCCTCCCCTTTAGGGAAATTTTGAAATCAAAAGCATTGCCTTTATTTCAAACATGCCTAGTCCAATGCATAGAAAGAATTTCATTTAAAGCACTCCCAAAAAACTCACAAGAGTTTGGGTGATCTTGAAACAACCCTAAAATCTTTCTATTAGTCACTCATTTTTTTGTATCTTGGCTTATGAGGGGGACTTCATTACCTCCCACAAGTTATATAGGGAAGCTTCGACCCAAGGTTTCATATCTCAACACTAACTTCAACCACTCCCACTAGGATCATAGGTTTGAGTGGTTAAACCACCTTCTAGTGTTGGAGTTGCACATGAGATGTATTTGTAATTTGGACATCACACTACATTGAGCAAGTGATAGATGTAGTGCTTGCAAAAAGGATAAGATTTTTTTACAACAAGAAAAGTGCCATAAACACATAATTTAAGTGCATTTATTTTATAACATGACATAAAATTCATTGGGCAATTGATCCATTTAGATATTTGAAAACTTGTAGATTTTATACAAATCCCCACTTGCCACAAAAGTATAATTGGTGCAAGGTGCACCTTAAGGTCCATGTCATAATAATGTTATTTGAGATAAAGGGGGTGTAAAAACCCTATTACACAATGCACATTTTAATTTTTGGATGAACACTAAAAAAGCCTCTCAAATGATGTATAATGATGGATTTCAATCATACCAAGCAACCTTGTAAGTTTAGGACCTAAGAGTGATTAATTAGTTGGTTTTATCCTAGATTAAAGTCTTGTTTATATTAAAAACTTGGTGTGAACAAATGATACAAAATAAAACACATAGTCCTCATTTTATTTTGAATAAAGAGGTGAAATCATCAATTTGTCTGGTTTAAAGTTCATCAAAACTTGGAGTCATATCATCCACTTTGGCATAGTTATGCTACCCAATTGAGTCTAGACCTTTTACCAAAGTTTGTTTAAGTATTTAATTTATAATTCAGATTCTAATTTGAACCTTTATAAGTTATAAAGGCTGATGTGTCAAGTGGGTTCACCATTTACACATTAAACTTGTTTTAACTTAGGTTCAAATTTCCATTTCAATTGAAGGTCATTTAATACTCATAATCATTGTCACCACTTGGCAGAATTAAATAATCTTGTGCAAATACTTTCACTTTAAGTATATGATAAAAAATTTCTTATTCCATTTTGACTTGAGTCTGTTTGATGCAAACCTCTTTGCCAAAACTTTGAGAGTGTGTGTATCATTTGCATAGGGGTAGTGTTACACTACCATAATTTATGAAAAATATTTGCCTTAGAGTTTTTGAAACAAACATTTTGTTACATATTTTTGAGTAGTTTATCATTTTTACTCTACCTAAAACATTTCAAACATTTTTTCTTATACCTTTTTGCATAGATTTCAAGTTTGTACACATTTTTAAATCCAATCCAAGTATACCTTTGTGAATATTTGTATGGCATAGTTACACCATTCACATTTGTTTATCCTATTTGTCAAAAAAACAAAATTTTATACCATTATTTATGAGAAAACAAACTATCTCTAAGGTGCCTTTTGTTTCATACCTTATATCTTTTTGATCAAGTTCATGTCCAAGATTCAAATGCCTAGTTTTTGTTATAAGTGTTGCAAATCCATTAGATTAAAATATCATCTATTTCAAAGTCTATATTTTGATGTTATTTGGCTAATAGTCTTAGCACATGCCTTATTTGATCCTAACTTTTGATGCCACATTTGGCCAAAAGACCTAGCAATGATTTATATCCTAGATTAGACTAATTTGAAATACTTTGACCTTAGAGTTTAGCATTTTGATTTTTGGTCCATTTAATTAATATTTTTTGGATAAGACATGTAACATTGTATAATTAATGTTATCTTGTTTTATCACAAATCATTGCATAAAATTTTCCATCATTTTGATGAATCTAGACCAAGTTTGAACATCATCTTTTAGACATTGCCTTTTTAGAGTTTGTAGAAATCTCTTCCCTTTCTATCACAAAACATTCAATATGGATACCAAAATGTATTCCTACACTCATATTGGAATCATGCATAATTTAGGGATTAGTAATATGGTTGCTTAAGAATAAATGGTGCAAGACCCCTACACAGATAGTGTCATTTATGAGATAGATCCTTATATCCCTCATAACACTCAAATAGGGACACAAAACCAAGATCCATTGGCTATCTATTTAGTTAATACACAATCATACTTGGAGAAAGATTAATCACAAATAAATCAATACCTAGTTACGGTACCTACTATTGAATAACTTTTTCCTCAACAACCATACTCTATTAGCACACCTTCCATGTATGATCCTTATTTTTTTGGCCATCATTTATTGGATAATAAAAAAGAGTTTTTTTTTAGAGCCATAGAGGTAGGGACCATGTTTTTGGTAGAATTCCCCCATGATAATTTACCAAGTCTAGTAATAATGCCTCATAACATATTATACAATCAATAGGCTTCTTCTACCAATCCATTAGCTCTAGTCCAAATAATGTATCAATACCCTAGTATGCTTTTCAAAGGTAGGGACCCCATGGAGGATCACTTTGTATAAATTCAAATAACATACCAAACCTACTTGAACCTAGCATATAATTTTAACCAAATGACCATGTCAAGTAGGCCTCTCATAGATGTAGTCCCCTCAACTAGAGTGTTAATAGAGTTTACTGGTAAAGATAATTAAGGTCTAGATGCATTTGTGTATAACACTTTGATTGATAATTTTTTTCATACACCAACCATCAAATAAATATCTTATACTTATATATAGAATAGTGTCTAAGACATAGTGGATAATGTGAAAGTAACATCCCATTCAAACCAATGTGGTGTTAATATGCAAATATCTAGCTAAAAAAATGTGCCTTTTACTAACACCATGAGTGGTTCTAAAAATCAAGGAGTAGGAGTTTCTACATCCCAATATCAACCAAATACTTCTAATCCTCAACCAGTGATTTATGTAAGCACACAACCAATAGGATTAGGTAGCCAATTGGCAAAGAATGACGTGTCTCAACAACAAAATGTGATGAATCCTACTCCTCAATAAGTGACAAGTGGTATTCCATAATAACATGCACAATCTATTATACCAACATAATAGAGGTTAAATATGTTGTCACCTCAATAGGGGTAAACTAATGTTCCACCACATCAGGTAATAACAAACATACATCTTTAGTCATAGGCTAATGTGCCAATTTAAAACCAAACTATGTTTAACTAACAATGTATAAATATTAGTCCACAATAGATGCCAAATCTTCAACATACATTCACTTCCCAATAGGGATTGATGTAACAAAGAGGTTCTAATGTTTCTCAAGTACCTACTAGGCAAAAATTGCCTTTTGTTCAAAGTGTGCCATGTTGGGAGGGGGTGGAGGTAAATCCAAGAACAAACACACCTGTTCTAATTCCACCCGTTAGGATCTTGCTCCTCAGAAAGAGCACAGTATGATTACCAAATATAAGCAATTGAATATGCAGAAATAACCAGAAACACAAGTAGCTAGAATACACCAATAGCACAGAATATGAGAGACAATACACTATCTTGTATTAACACTATACAGAAAAGAATACATCAAAGATCCGCCACACTCTTTCACCTTACAGAGATTTGCCACACCTCAAGTGTACAGTAATTCTTCTCACACACACTCTCCTACACAAAAAAATGGTCCCAACAACCAACTCACACACAGAATTGGTGTTCACCTCACCAACCAATCAGTAATAACCCTGTCGGTACACCAAGCACTCTATAGCACTTCAAGCTGATCTCTCATGAACCTGCAACCTGCAATTCAAAGACCAAACTTACATGTAGATCCCCAATGAGCTTGCAACAACCTGCAACTCACAGATCTTACAACTAGAAGGAACTCTTCCTTTCTATCTCATGCCTTAAATAATACATGCCAATGGGTCTATAAATAGATCCCTAACTCAAACAATAACTTAGACTCTTAATTTAGACAATTATCCTCGCAGCCCAAGACTCTAACTGGTCTTAACATGCAAACTCTTCGTTCACTTAACTAACTGTCCATGAAATGAGCAGTTCTAGAACACACAGGTGATTGATGTCGGTCCCTACTTGTCTGGTTTTGCTGACGTCGGCCGACTTCCTGCCATCGCCGGTGGCCTTCTACACTGGTCTCTGGCGACGTCAGTCCTGCTACCGACGCCGGTGCTCCTGGATCTCAGCAACCTTCTATTCCTCAGTTTGTAAAGGGTTGAAGCTTTTAGCTCCACAACTTAACAATCTCCCACTTGGAGATAAATAGCTGCAACCTGTACCTGTACCTGTACACCATCTAGTTTGTTCCTTGGCTTTATATCCCTCCTCAAGATCACTCTTGAAGACCAACCACCACAAAATCTGTGGTGCAAAACCTGTCATCCAAATTACCTGCCACATCTGCATCTACAACCATGTAGATAAAGAACTTGACCCTGCATAGCATGTGCACCTGCTGCTGGTCCCACTGAACTGCCCTTCAGTATTACTCTCTCGGATTGAATCCAAACTTGTGACAACTCCCACTACTTGGGAAAACTTAGGTTTAGTACATACCATGCACTCAACCTCATTATGTGAATCAAGACACCTGTTCTATGAACTGTCTAACCATCGGCGTGCTAACCGGCTTCACACAATCATCCTGAAACAAAGTCAACAAGACCTCCATGTCTCTAGATCACACTCATGCCAAAGAATCTTACTGCTCCCAGATTCTCCATGACAAACACCTGAACTAGTTTTACCTTTAGTTCAGCAATACCTGTATATGTAACCCTGCAACAAGCACATCATACAGAAAATAGGATAATGTAGCTAATATTATCCAACCTGGTAAAGAGAAACACAATGATCAAACCTCCATTGCCCTGCAGCTAATACAAGATCATATACCCTGATCTTCCATCTCACGTATCCATTTCCGCTCTTCTTCATCCTCAACATCCATTCGTCTCTCAGTGCTTACTTCCAGCTGGCAACACTACCCAAAACACCTGTTTGGTTCTCCTCTAAGGAATCACATCCTCATCCATGCCAAGCTCCCACTGTTTCCTGGATCTACCTATTCTGCTTCTTTAACAACTTCCTGGTTCTATGCCATAAGTGAGCAACAAGTAGTGTAAAGAAGGGAAATGACAAATTTAAGAACTTACTTACACCTTCAGTCCTCCATATGGGCGCTTGAGACTCCATGACAACTCACTGTCCACCCAAAATTCATCTCAGTGACCGATGCCGGTCACATCTCAGCCTACAGCCGACCGATGTCGATTCCCTGCGACTGCCTCCTTACCGACGTCGGTTTCCCCTGGCTGACACCGGTCTTTGTCTGCCCCGAGTCACTAACGTCGGGCTGCACATAGTCGACGTCGGTCCCTTTCTGGACACCGACGCCAGTTTTCCTGTCGACGTCGGTCTTTGTGTTTTTCTTGTGAGACCTGACTTTTTCCCGCGAGCTCCTTTTGGATCAAACCCTTGTCCAAATCACCCTTGCTCTGCTCAGAATTTCTCTGCATCTTGTGCTAAATTCTGTCCGTCACTTTCTCCTTGAAAACCAAGGCTTTCCTGTTCTTGTCACTAACATCGGATTCCTCAAGAAACCTCACATTCTTCTTCTGCATACAGAAACCACGATCCATGCCTTCCAAATCCGAAAGCATACTCTTTGACTCAAGAACCAGCATGTCCTTCTTATCTATGTGACCAAGCCTATTAAGCCACATCTCCGAATCTACAGCTGAAGTAGATAACCCAGAAAGAGAATCAGTAAAACAAGTAGATAGATAAAGCGTACCTAGTTTCTTACCTCTAGCTACAACAAGTGTACCCTTGGTAACCTTCCAAGAGTCCACTGTGAGAGTTACTGTGCAACCCTCTTCACCCAAACTTCTAACAGAAATCAGATTCTGCTTCAGAACTGGGACATGCATGACCTCTTTTAACACCCATGTGTCACCTGTCTGCAATTTCAGCTTCACTTTGCCTTTGCCAATAATCTGACAAGGCTTACCATCCCCTACACAAATTTCTCCAAAGTCTCCCTGGACATACTCATGAAAAAAATTCCCTATGTGGGGATGCATGAAAAGAGGCACCAAAATCTAATACCCAAGATTCTACTTTATCCAAAGAACATACCAGAGCATCTTGTGCAACGTAACCCGCAACATCTGCTTCTTCTCCATGTCCTTCATGTTGATCTTCACCCGATCTGCAGTCTCTCTTTAAGTGCCCTTGCTTTCCACATTTCCAGCAGGTTATTCTGCCATACTTGGACTTGGATCTCCTACCTGTTTTCGACCTTGATCTCCCACGCTCTGTCTTCTCTCTTGGCCTTCCTCTTCCTTCAACACTCAAAGCATCTCTAGATGATTCACCTGTGCTTTTCCTGCGTATCTCTTCATTCAAGATCACACTCACAACATCATCCACTTTTAAGACTTTTGAAGGAGACACAGTATTAGAAACTACCATTACCAAACCTTCCCAACTTTCAGGTAATGAACACAAGATTAAGAGAGCTCTAAGTTCATCATCAAATACAATATTGACTAAACTTAACTGGTTTACCAAACCATGGAAATCACTAAGATGGCTATGAACAAATCCACCTTCCAACATTTTCAAATTAAATAAACGCTTCATAAGAAATACCTTATTAGAAGCCGAGGGTTTTTCATACAAATTTTCCAAAGATTTCATCAACTCCACCGTTGTCTTACACTATGATAAGCTGTAAATCACAGATGATTCAAGACTCAATCTAACAGATCCCAGAGCCTTCCGATCAAGAACCTCCCATTATTCATCTTTCATATCTGAGGGTTTGCTAGCAACCCCACCCAATGGTAAGTACAAATCTTTCTGATATAGATAGTCCTCAATCTGCATCCTCCATAATTGGTAGTTCTTGCCATTAAACTTTTCCATTCGTAGTTGACTATTTTCTGCCATTGCTCAACTCCCACTCAAACAGAAACCCTGTGAGTAACCTGTAATCAAAACACACTACCCAGATCTACACCAATCTGTTAGTATCCCAACCAAAAGCTCTGATACCACTTGTTGGGAGGGGGTGGAGGTAAATCCAAGAACAAACACACCTGTTCTAATTCCACCCGTTAGGATCTTGCTCCTCAGAAAGAGCACAGTATGATTACCAAATATAAGCAATTGAATATGCGAAAATAACTAGAAACACAAGTAACTAGAATACACCAATAGCATAGAATATGAGAGACAATACACTATCTTGTATTAACACTATACAGAAAAGAATACATCAAAGAGCTGCCACACTCTTTCACCTTACAGAGATTCGCCACACCTCAAGTGTACAGTAATTCTTCTCACACACACTCTCCTACACAAAAAAATGGTCCCAACAACCAACTCACACATAGAATTGGTGTTCACCTCACCAACCAGTCAGTAATAACCCTGCCGGTACACCAAGCACTCTATAGCACTTCAAGCTGATCTCTCATGAACCTACAACCTGTAATTCAAAGACCAAACTTACATGTAGATCCCCAATGAGCTTGCAACAACCTGCAACTCATAGATCTTACAACTAGAAGGAACTCTTCCTTTCTATCTCATGCCTTAAATAATACATGCCAATGGGTCTATAAATAGATCCCTAACTTAAATAATAACTTAGACTCTTAATTTAGACAATTATCCTCGCAGCCCAAGACTCTAATTGGTCTTAACATGCAAACTCTTCGTTCACTTAACTAACTGTTCGTGAAACAAGCAGTTCTGGAACACACAGGTGACTGACGTCGGTCCCTGCTTGTCTGGTTTTGCCGACGTCGGCCGATTTCCTACCGTTGCCGGTGGCCTTCTGCACTGGTCTCTGTCGACGTCGGTCCTGCTGCCGACGCCGGTGCTCCTGGATCTCAGCAACCTTCTATTCCTTGATTTGCAAAGGGTTGAAGCTTTTAGCTCCACAACCTAACATGCCACTCATTCAAAAACAAGGTTTTGGTTCACAAGTTCCCACTCAACAATAAGATTTGATTAGTCGGTAGAATGTACCTTTTCAATTTTAGTAGGCATAGTATGGTTATATCCCTCCATCCAACCACAAAATCGTTAACGTCAAACCTTCATAACCAACCATAACTAGAATATTGCATTGTAACATGCATAATTTCAATAATCAAACCCTAATCCATGTATACATATTCTTGGTCCATTTCCAAACTAATCCATCATACCCCAAAAAATATCTCCATTATACCCCAGTCTAAGTTCTCCACTCATGACTGCCTAACCATCTACCTAGGCCAATCTTCCCACAAGTTTCTTAGAGCAAGAATTACAATAGATGAAGGATGCAAGCATTACCATCCCAGCTAGGAAATAGGGTAAAAAGTCTAATTTGGATGATGTGTGTTCCTATCCTCTTAACATGAAATAATTATAGAGTCTATTTACTCCAATATATGAGCACCCAAATTTTGATAAATACAAGGGCAAAGGTGACCCCATATCCCATTTAATATAATTCTTTATCACATGCCAGCCAGTGGCATATAGTGACATATACCTTTTATTATTGATCTTTAGGAGTCTAAAAGGACAAGCTTTGGAATGATTTTTAAATTTTCCCAAGAATTATGTAATATATTTTGATGACCTTTTAGAAAAGTTTGTGGAGCACTTTTCCTACAATCTCAAACATGAGATTTCATTGGTCAACATGATGCAAGAAAAACATAAAGCTGGTGAGATTTTTATGAGTTGTCTATAGAAATGGAGATCCCTTGCAAGCTAATTCACCCATAGTTTACTAGATAAATAATTAACTATTATGTTTACTAAAAATTTTCATTGTGAGATTGCTTATCATTTGGACCTATAATGTGCACATACTTTCAAATAGATCATTGATAAAGGTTTGTTGACTGAGTGAGATCTTATTAATAAATAAATCATCAAGATAACTTTAAATAATCAAAATCAAAGTACCAATCAAGAAAATGGAAAAAATCAACATCAATTGTAAATGCAAGCATCACAACTGACATATATCAATAGCCAAGATAGACAAAATAAATTTAACCATAATAAGAATTTTATGGGAAATGGAGTAATTGAGTCATACCATGTCTAAATGGTGCAAACAGTATTCATTTAACCTATGCCACCTTTTCAACTTAGTCCTACTCAAAAACCTCTTCAACTAACACACCAAGCACAATAGCCTAGGCCTATCGAACAAATGCAACCACCTTTACCATTACAAGTTCTTCCTCTAAGGAGAATAGTACCTACTTCTCATGTTTTTAGGGAACTTGGAGAACCTATTGAATTTGTGTTTCATAAAGTTGGTACAATTAATTTGATTAGTTGGCCTATACCAAAGCATTATATATAAGACATTATTTATCCTGATTGGTACCATGAAAATGAATTCTATGAATATCATTAGGTCAATAGGCACAATTTATGAAGATGTGTATAAGTCAAGTATTTGATTGAGGATATGTTCAATAATGGGGAGATCACATTGGATGGTGGGAATTACACCTCCAATCAAATTATTAGGATTTTTCAAAACCCTTTTCCCCAATTTAATAACTAGCAACAACAACAACAACAATAGCTAGTGCAACAACAAAATCAATAGTATCAAAATCAAAGGCTAAACCAACAAAACCAATAGAACTAACAATACTATAATAATAGATAGAACCAATGTCATAATGGTAACAAACAATAAATCTACCATGCCATTGCACATGAATAAAATAGAGTTGTAGGCCATATTGAAGGAGGTAACATTAATACCATCTCAATTAATCCTAGATAAAATTATAATCAGATGTGACCATTACTAAAGATACAAACCAATCCAATCACTTTGGAAATATTTCTTTGACCTGGGACCACATATAAGTGAACCAAAAAATAGGGATTCCCACTTTTAGACCTTATATCGATAACTTGACCTTGCCCCATGACCACACATATATACACCAACAATCAAGACTTGTCCTAGTTAGTCCCACACCATCATCATCATTTGTTAGCAAACATGGTCCTCTATTCAATATTTATTGTGTAATCACAACTCAAAGGTCAAATATTACCATCCTAGGCTTAAAAACATCTACCACTTCACCCATTATCCAACCAACCTTTCATCCTTAGAACAAACCATTTAACATTATCTAAGATAAGAATTTTGATATTGTGGAACAATTGCAAAAGATGCCTACACAAATCTCTATTTTAGATTTTTTGTGTATGTCAACAATCCACAAAAACATTTTAAATTAATTCTTGTGCCAATCCACTATTTCAAGTGACATATCCCCTAATAAATTCTAAGCTTTGGTTGGAAACCTATCTCCAACCCAACAAGTCACTTTCAATGAAAGTGATATGTCATCCCTTGGCCCATTGTATAATAACCCATTATACATAAAAGTTTGTATAAAATGGAAAAAATTGAAACATGTCCTTATAGATAATGAATTAGGTCTAAACATAATGTCTCTTAAGATCTTCAAAAATTTTGGGTACACAATGGTATATCTTTAAGTAGAGATAATTACCATTAAAGCCTATGTTAATGAGGAAAGAGAATCATAGGGCATCATCTATTTATAGTTATCCTTGGGCCTTTAACCCATGAGAAATTTTACCATGTGCTCAATCTTGATTTATAATATAATATGATTTTTGAAAGACCTTGGTTACATTAAATTCATCTACTCCCATCAACATTGCACCAATATATCAAGTTCTCCCATTCAAGGATGAAAGTTTTTATACCAAGAGACTTACATCCATACGAGCACTATAAACAATTATAGGCTAAGTTAAAGAGTCATAAATATCACTTCAACATGAATCTAGTGGTCAAGTAGGATAAGGGAAAATTTATACTCCTTGATCTATCGAAGGACAATTGCATTGATCCTAATACCCTTGATTTCCTTTCCCACATGTCACCTCCTAAATTATCTAATCATTTTACTATCTCACCTAATGACCTAAGGGAGTATGTGACCCATGATTCCTTTCATATTACAAACCTTCCATATAATCCAACGTCCTTTATAAGACCTAAAGCTAATCCACTTCATCCAAAATGGTAACAAAAGAGTAAGGGTAAAGAACTTATCATGTTTGTACCAACATCTAGACTAGAACTAGACCCTCTTGAGGGAGATGAATCATGGTTATATAATGATAACCAAGATTATTATTATAAGAGTGAAAAGTATCATATTTTCAATAAGATCATGAAGAATCAAGACTATGAAGGAGGGTGCCTCAGACCTAATCAACAAGGAACACTTGAGCTAATTTCCATGAAAAAATACAAAAGACCCTATGGAATTGGATTTAAACTACCTGAGGGTGACTCCATATAACTTACTCATGTTCCATCGCCATCAACTAGTGATGAAGATGCCAATAGTGAAGTTGAATCTAATCATAGTCTTTTTGATGACCTAGATAAAACCAACCTATTTAACCCTCATTCCATTTGTACCCTTACCCCAGTCATTCATCATAACCCACTACCATTATATTATCCCCAATTGATAGACTGGGACCAACAAGAGTCCAACATATTGATTGATGTGATTAAAAATGATGAGAATTTTTATTTTTATTTTTTAAGACTTAGAGACAATGTTCCATTGGGGACCATAAATCAAGGTGCTCAATCAAGTTGGAACCTATAACATATTTGGAGAGTGGGTGAACACCCTTAGCCAAAAGAAAATAATTAAAACATTGAGTTCCCAAAGTTAAAACCTCTTTGAGGCACTTTATAACTAGGGTAAAAGTAAATAAAAAGGATAATCTAGTGGTGAAAACATGTTTTAGGCACCATTCAATGGGGGTGTTCAACCTTCTTCAACCATAGTTTAGGAGACCACCAATGACAAAATTGTCTATGAATTTGAGTTTATTTTTGAAGAATAATAATCTTTTGATTGAATCATTCAAGAATTTCTAACTATTTTTGTTACATAGACAAACCTTTCATCAAGGCACTCTGATTCATCATGCTTGGGGGATCTTGAAGAGTCATTCCTATCAGAGGACTATAATATTGCCAACTAGTTCAAATCGTTACCCACTATCCTTGAAGATGGTTCAACCCTTCTAGTGGAAGATACAACAGAGGTTAAAATTGGGTCACTAGATGACCCAAAGTGGATAAAGCTAGGTGATTCTCTTATTGAAAAAGAGTGTGAAGTCTTTACAACCCTTTTGAGGGAGTTTGTATATATTTTTACATGGGCGTATTCTAACATGCCAAGTTTAGACCTATCCTTGGTTCTGCACCACCTTATGGTCAATCTTGATGCCAAACTATTAAAACAAAATATAAATAAGATACACCCTTACATTGTTGTATTGGTAAAGAAAGAGCTAGAAAAACTCTTAGAATCAGGATGTATTCGATCCATTAACTACTCAGAGTGGATATCTAATGTTGTACCTATTAATAAAAAACCTAAATGAATCATAATCTATAATGATTTTTGAGACATAATCAAAGCTTTCCATAAGGATGAATTTCTATTCCCTAATATTTACATGATCACTGACTCCATGGTGGGTTATGAGATGTTTTCACTTATGGATGGCTTTTCAAGATCCAACTAGATTGGAATAGCACTAGAAGACCAACACAAGATAACATTCACCACTCCATGGGGCACATTCTATTATCAAGTAATGCCATTTGATCTTAATAATGTTAGAGCTACATATCAAAGAGTCATGACCATCATATTCCATGATATGATTCATGATATTACTAAAGACTACATCGATGACATACTAGGCAAATAAAAAACAAAGGCCAACCATCTAGTAGTGCTACATATAATATTTGAAGGATTGCATGAGTACAAATTCTAATTAAATCCAAATAAATATGTATTTGGAGTAACATTAGGAAAATTACTTGGCTTCATCATGTCTCATAGAGGTATTGAATTCAATCTAGCCAAAGTCAAAGCTATAACAAAGATGCCACCACCAACCAATTTGAAGTAGCTCCATAGTTTGTAGGGCAAGATCTAGTCAATCTGATGCTTCATATCTTAGTTAGAAAATAAGTGTCATCTATTTATACATCTTTTAAATAAGGGAGTTGTATTCCATTATGATAATCATTGCTAAACAAATTTTCAATAGCTAAAGGATTACCTAGCAAATCTACCTATTTTGTTACCCCTATATCAAGAAAACCATTTTTGTTGTACCTATCAGCTATAGATAATGCCTTGGGGGCACTTCTAGCTGAACATGATGACAATGGAAAAGATCATGGATTATACTACTTAAGATGTACATTGGTCACATATGAACACAACTATATATTTATTGAAAAAACCTATCTAGCCATGATATTCATAGCTCAAAAATTGTGACACTACATGTTGAATAATAAGACCATTGTCATTTAAAAAATAGGTTCACTTAAGTATCTACTATCTAAAATAGCTTTAAAAAGTATAATGGCCAAATTGATCATGCTTCTTAGTGATTTTGACATAGAATACATCAATCAAAAAGCCATTAAGGAGAAAGTTATTATAGATCAACTTGATAAAGTACCCCTTACAAACATAAAGGCACTTACATTCCAATTTCTTGATGAATCCATAATGACCATCATTGACATACCTCTTGAAGATCAACATTGAAAGCTTCATTTTGATGGATCATTTACTACACATGGATTAGAGATAGGCCTCTTATTTACTACACCATAGGGAGATTTAATTCCTAAGTATTTTAAAATCATTTTTCCTTGTACAAACAACATGGCCAAGTGTGAATCACTTCTTTCAGGACTCTAAAAAGTAGTACAATGGAACATATCTCATCTTAAGGTTTATGGTGATTCTTAGTTAATGATTAATCAGGTCATAGACTATTTCCAAACTAAAGATCACAAGTTGGTTCCTCATAAAACTATGCTCAACACTCTAAAACAACAAATTGTAGATATCTAATTTAAGCAAATACCAAGGGTTAGTAATAGAACTATAGATGCCATATCTGCTATCAACTCTCTAATTTGAGAAATGGACAAATTTAGAGAGTATCAATTCCTCATCAAGAATTTATTCACACCAGCTCATGAACCTTAACCATTGAAATTATTTGTGATATTGTTGGCCCTATTTTGGTACTTAGACCTTTGAAACTACCTTCATGACCAAGTTTTACCACCTGACCTATCCTAAAAAAAAACTAAAGCCTTCATCCACCAAGCCACTCATTATACCTTACTTGGATCCACCCTTTATCACCATAGTTTTGATGGAACTTTGCTTCATTGTTTAACTTTAGTAGAATCTATTCTAGCATTATGGGAAGTACATGAAGGAGTATGTGGAACCCATACCATTAGAGTCATCCTACAAAAATCTCTTATGTACTAGTTATTATTGGCTCATGATGGATGCAAATGTAGCTATATATGTAAAGAAGTGTTACAAATGTCAATGGTATGCTAATTTGAATTATGCCCAAAAAATGACTCTAAAACCAATGTTGACACCATGGTCATTTTTTACATGGAACCTTGACCTCATTAGGAAGATAAATCCCACCTCATCTGATGGCAATAAACATATCCTTACCACCACTAAATATTTCACTAAGTGGGTTGAAGTTATACCCCTCACTTACGTGACTGGAAAGCAAATTTCCAAGTTCATCTTCAACCATCTCATTTTTCGTTATAATATCCACTCTAACATTATATATGACAATGGAGGATCATTCAATAAAAAATATGTCAACAAGCTATGTGTCGAATACAACATCACACAATAATTCTTTACATCTTACCCTCAAAGTAATGGATAGGACAAAGCATCAAATAAAACTATTATCAACATTTTCAAAATGATTTTCAATGATGTTAGTCATGATTGGCACCTTCAGATATTCCATGCCCTTTGGGCATATCATACCAATCACCATATACCCATAGGAGACACTATATATTCACTTGTTTATGGTACATAATCCATCCTTCTTATTGAGGTCAAGTTTCCGTCCTTACACATCTCTTTTAAACATGTCTTAGATGAAAATAATTATCAAGTAGCTCACCTACAAGAATTAGAGTTGCCTGATGATAAATGCATGGATGTAGGAATAATATCAAGACTATCAAAATAGACATTGAGGCCACTATAATCTGCATGTGAAACAAAGAAAATTTAAACTTAGTGATCTTGTCCTAAAATAAAACCAAAATAATACCACAGTTGAAAAGAATCATAATTTAAGTTCAAACCCAATTGGGTTGGTCCTTTCATCATTACAACAAATTTTAGAACTAGAGCATATAGGCTTGCCACAATAGATAGCCATGAACTTGATGAGCTGATGAACATTATCCACCTCAAGTGGTACTATGCTTGAGTGACTTGGTGTATTGTCTATAAAGACTATTTCAAGTTGTATCATTTTGTTAATGTTATTTATATAATAAATTTTTTATCAACATATCATCTTAACAACCTATCACTTTTCATATCACATGTTTGTTTTACCAAACCTTTCCCCATCAAACTAGTTCATTTTTCCCTCCATACCCAACCCTATGACCTTGGTTCCATTTTATTTGGTTCCATCACCGCTTTCAACAAGATCATTCATATTTGGTTTCAATAGTTGTTTCATACATTTCAGATAGAGGTAGTATTTTGGAGTAGTATGATATACATTTGGTAGTTGCATCCTTCATTTCTTATTTCATTCTCTCTCATTTTCTTGATCCTAATTATAACCACCTATGGTAAAATTATTATCAGTGACCTATGCTATTGTATCCTAGTTATAAATACCTATGGGAGAACTAGGGTTAATACTTGTTTAATGTGCCTTAACTATACAAATTAGCCATTCTTTATATCATACTATGATTTTATACTAATTGTGCCTTTTTTTTTGAATTGACTATTACATTGGTCAAATTCCTCCATTGTAATGCAGAACTATAGTGAATTGAGGTCCTAATTTGGGACTATGTAGGCAATGCTCAATACTTGTTGAGGTTAGCTTAGTCACCCTTTCTAGCCACACTCTCACCATTTTATGAGCAGCCTAAGCCACACTCTTGCCATTTTGTGAGCATCTTAAGCAATGCTCTCATTATTTTGCAACCATCTTAAGCAACGTTCTTGTTGTTTTATGAGCTTAAACCATTTAGTGTCTTGTCATTATCGATCAAGTTGAGATACTCAAAAAATTCCAAAAACATTTGTAAAACTATTAGAAAAAACCAAAAACATTGACCACTTCCTTTCCTTAAGGATTTTGGGAACCCTTACTAAGTTACAAGCACAATCACAATCACCTATCACTTAGTTTCTCCATACTTTTTGGCCTTTTCTCCCACAGACTTACCATTTTATAAGACCATTCCTATTATTATAGCACATCCATTCTATTTACTTTCATCATTTATCATTTTCTTCCCATTTTATGGGAGAACTACATTTGTCCTAAAGTTTTTGTTGGATATATCATCCATGGAGCTATGTAGGCAGTGTCCACTTGCCTAGTGCATATAGAGATAGATTGGCCACTCCCTCCCTTTTATTCTATTCCCCCACCATGTTGTTTGCTAATTTTTCACCTATTTTCTAAAGGCAATGTTTGTCATGTTATTTGTACTAACATTAGGACTAACTATTATTTATTTCTTTACTTATTTTGTTTGTTGTTTGTGTGCCTATTTATTCTCTTTCATCACTATTACCTTAATTTGGTCTATTTGAATTCATTGGGTGATTCATTTTACATTTATAATTAAATCCATCCACATTCATATGTTTACATTGTCATCATGGTTTTTATCATTGGTGCATTATTTTCTATTGAGTATTGGATTTCAAGAGTCAGTCCCTATGCATATTTTGGACTAGACCTCTTGGTGTTCTATCATGATGTTTATAATCAAGTGATACAACAAAAATTAACTTCAAGAAGTCTAATAAAATAGGGAAGCATCAACATTTCCTTATCATCAGCATCCCAATCATATCCCAAATAAAGTAATTAACCATAAAAGAATTTCAACCTTTATTAGTTTGGATGAGCATCTCCCTACTATTAGGTTATTCTAATTCATCATTACCCTTTGTGTTAATTTACCATCATCATCATCATCAGCTAATCAATCATTTTTTCCATAATTGGGGTCCAATGATTATAATTATCTATGGATAAATCATTATGCACCATCCCACCTGCATTTGGCAATGATTATAACCACCTTTGGGCAAATCATTGTGTTTTCAACAAATTTACTTTCTTTTGCCCAAATAGTGGCATGTTGTTATCTTGTTTATTTGTCTTAATTGGGGCAGATCCATCTTTTCAATGATCATAACCACCTTGGGTAAATCATTATGTTATCATACCACATTGCCACTTTCAGAGTATAATGCTTATAAATGCCTTTAGAAAAACCATTGTACATCATCCCACTTCTATTCTCAATGATTTTGACTAATTTTTCAAACTCATTGTGTTTTCACCCCATTGTTTTCCTTTCTTTGGTCCCCTCATTTCACTTCTTTCTTTTCAAGGGACCATTTTCTGACCCACTTGTGCCAACCGTTCCCTCGAGGAGGTATCATAAAGTTCATCAACTTCCACTAAAGTTGTAAGCATACAGGACCTTTTAAATCTTTGAGATGATGTTACTATTCTTATAGCTTACAATTCCTTCCCAAATAGGGGCAAACTATAGACACCTAAAATTGGCCATCGATAACCTCCAACCAAGATTTTGTCCAATTTCTACCAAAGTGCACAGTTTGACCTAAAACACTAAAACACATTCAAAGATTTGAAATTGATATATTAAATTTCCAATTTTGGATAGGGTATCATCAAATGGGGTAATGTAATTTATGAAACAACTAATTTTGTTCATATCATTTTGAGTCAAAATGCCAATTTCATTCTTAGGTGCTCTAGATTGCTCTTTTCTATCAAATTTATTGCATAATATGCATGCCTTTATTATTTTGTGTTAGAAACATCCTAAATGGGATAAATAATACAACACATCTAACATCACATCTTAATTCTAATTCAATCAAATTTTTAGCCAATAACGAGACATTCTGACCAATTTGATTAACTTGTGTACCAAAGGGCCAAAATTTTCACCAAAGTGACTAATAATACTTAAATTTAATCAATTAAAATCATGATATTAATTTATAATTCCATGGATATTTTTGAATATTTATTTTTGGAAATGAATATTGAATATTTGCATCATCAAATGACATCATTTCTTGGGAAGGCATCCCTATCCCATAAAGGCATAAAATATTAGGATTAAGCCACCCAATGCCTCATTAAGACCCTCCATACATCTTTATTTCCTCTCTACCCCAA
Organism: Torreya grandis; assembly: GCA_037957365.1. Classification (NCBI taxonomy): domain Eukaryota; kingdom Viridiplantae; phylum Streptophyta; class Pinopsida; order Cupressales; family Taxaceae; genus Torreya; species Torreya grandis. The sequence goes on along the minus strand of JARHVA010003469.1, from coordinate 1,381,220 downwards.
ATATTCATGAAGGCATCTATTGATTTTAGCCTCGAATATTTAATGGATTCTTAGCCACACATCTTCATCTGGAGATGGACAGTTTAGGTTGATTTTGACCATTTTGCAAAATATATAAATAAGAGGCCTTGCCTATTGAATTTAAAGCTCTTTGGTGCTAAATTTATAATGCCTAAATTCATTAAAATTCATTACATTTTAGTGTTATAATTCCCAAATATTGAGCCAAGCCAAGCCAAAGCCAAACATGGTACCAAGGAGAGATGGAAGTTGATACACTTCATTGATATAGACTTCATGAGCACAAACTGAGCAAGAAACTTCAACAAGCTATTTGGAGCATCCAAGGAAGGTGAAAGAAGGTTTATTTTTCATTTTATTTATGCTTTCGATTCTAGTCTTATCAACTAAGCTCTCCCTTTGTGATAGGCATAAGCTGTTATCATTAGTGTGTTTTATTTGGATTTGTTTTATTGACTTACCCAATTTTAATCTCCCCTTATTGCAATCCTATTTCACACTTTGTAAACCTATAGGAGTGTACATCCCTAAGTGAGAGTCATTTTTAGTGACCAAGATTTAACTAAAGTAATTTATCCCTTGTTAATCATAGATTCCTAATTTTTTTATCACACATTGTATTTTCAAGTGTTTGTTAGAGGTCAAGTTGAGTTCATGTCTAAGAAATTTAAGGTCTTTTGGCCCAATTACCCTAACTTAGACCCTTTGATTTAAAATCAAATTTGGTAAGATAAATTTAAGTGGGAATTATTTTAATATTTTATGGACTTAGTTTAATTTTTTATACTAAGCTTTGGTCAGTTTGTTAATATGACCAAACCTTATTCTAAAAAATTCATAGTTGGTCCGTTTTATATCCCATGGCCCTTTGTCCTTTTTTTTTGATTAGTGTGGTCTAAGTAATGCTTGGTCCCTTTGTTGTAAACTAAGCTCAAAGTCCTAAAGTCTACATCATATTTATTAATGTCCCAAACTTTAGGCTAAGTCATTTTATACTAAGTGATTTATATCTTGAGCTATTACTTAATTGTTTATTATGGTAAATTCAAGCCAATCATATCTAATCTTGTAAATCATAATCGAACAATGCACATTAATGTAAAGCAAGTTGATATGATGGTGCATGATCAATGTTGAATAGTGAAAGGGACTCAATATGATCATATATCTGCCAAGTGTCAAGATTATAGTGACCAAGAAAAAACTCATAACACAAGTCTTAATGAACTACACCATCATGAAGGCATGCAAAAATAGACTATTCAGTCTACTTATTAATTTTATAATTTTGCTTAGAAATAATCTCATGGTTGAAAGATCACATAGAATCAATATTATAGATGCCATGAACATCTCTTACAAATTTGGTACCTGCGTGTTTATTCTATCTCAAGATGTAAGACTTTAAATTTGAACAAGTAGTGTGACAGTCATGCGAATGTCATTCACAATTGTGTGGATGATAAAATTAAACTCAGTAATTATCCACTAAGGATTTAATTTGAAAGTCATGTATATCTCATTAATGATCACACAGATGTCAAATAATAGGCATATGGATGTTAAAATTAAGCTAAATAATGATCTATTTGGGCTTAAATTTGACACTCATGTGGATGTCAAATGAGGAGTGCACAAACATCAAATTTAAGCCATGACAATTATCCATTTGGGCTTAAATTTTATGGTCATATGAATGTCATTGATAGTCATGTAGATGTCAAATAATGGGTGTACAAATGTCAATTTTAAACCATGGTCATTTTTTTAAAAAGAATAAATAAGGATATTGATGAGTGGACATGACATGGTGATGCCACATAGGCATGTTTGACATATTCAAGGACCATATGCAAGGTAATTAACAAATATTTCACCATTGATATTAGGTTGACTAGGCAAATTGTAAATGAGGCATCGTAGCTCTATAGGAAATCTGAGGATTTGAAAGCACTTGAAACCTATTGGCATAACTACTATGTTTTTGACATGCTAATATGAAAGGGTTTATGTTCATATAAATTATGATTTTTTTTATATCTCAGATAAATCCTACATAAGAGAGGAAAATTTTAATGATGGAAAAGTAAGTGCTCAATAAATTACAATACAGTATGGATTTATTTACCCCTTATGTGATCATTAGAAGATCTACCTAAGGGAACTTCCTAGGGGGTTCACAAGTGCAAATTACAACTTGAAAACTTGCAAATTACAAATTTGTGAGAGGGGCTAGGATTTGATCAAATAGGTCAAAGGTTGAAAATAATGCATTTATTTATTAAAAAAGAGATAATGCAAAGGAAACCCTAAAAATTTTAATATGTGAAAATTGCAAATTTTTAAAAAGGTGCAAAATGCAAAATATGAAAAGGTAAGCTAGAGGTAAAAGGGTAAAGGAGTCAATTAAAGTTGGGTATTACATTTTATCATGTTTTGATCATCTAAGATCCTTAAATGGGAGAGATATTTATGGTTTTCAAGATCAAGGTGGGTCACTCCAAAGAGGATCATTTAAGTGGCCATAGATCCATAATATTCCCAAGCTATCATTGCAAGAGTAGGTTGTTCCATAGAATGCATGAGGAAGAGGGTAGATGTATAAAAGTTTCCAATTATCCAAGAAAATGATCAAAGGGATCCTCATGTAGTCACACATAAATACAAATTTTGTTTGGTCTCCATCACAAATATCATCCTTCCATCTCATGTGAAAGGAATTTCCATCCAAGAAATCAAAATATTTGACTCAGGTCTTCATTATTTCTTGTAGAGGCAATTGTAACAATGATTTTCCTTGTAGTTACATGACGATTCTAGGCATGGTAAAGGATTTGTTCTAGCTAGTAGAATCTTGGTGGAACTTTGGTAATTACAGGTTACAACCCGCACTCTTAGATTTGAAATGGGTAAAAAAATGTATAAATTGAGGGCTTTTCCTCTATTTAAGGGTTGGTCATTATGTTGGTTGTTGTTTCTTTTGGTTTTTATCTCCATATCTAGGCTCTTAAAAGCTTTGGGATCAACTGTTGTGTTTAGGTCTTGTCTCTCTTGCTAAGGTGGTTATAGTTGTATAACCATTAACAAGCTTTAAGAGCAATTTTATGTCTCCCTTGTCAAAAGAGAAAACTCACCATGCTTGTCCCCTTGGCAACATTTTGAAAAATGGAAATATGGAAGGTTTATTTTCAAGTTAATGAAAATAATTGTGGTTCTTATGTATTTCTTATTGATGAAGTGCATTAATATGTTTTACAAGTTCTATTAATTGGATATTTGGGTTTGTGTTCATTATTAGTTGTCATTTTGATCATGGATCTAGGTTATATATCCCTTTCTATGGTTTAACTTGGAAGTATGTTATTGAATGACATTTTAGGGCACCCTAGGTCTATGGATTTGATAGGGAAAAGTTCTCTAAAATTTTATTTGTAATATTTTCTCTATGGTTTTAGGAATAATTTGGTAGTTCCCATTAGCTTGCATTTGAGTCTTTTCTACATCTTTGCAAAGGATAATGTCATGAATATTTCAAGATACCTATATATTATAAAAATCTCTAGCACATGACCCCTTTTATATTATCACCTAGCTTGTCCTACCCTATCCTACCTTGTAAATAATACACCCTTTGCATGTTATAAGTGTTATTTACCCTACATGCATAAAGTCTTACATATATAACATGTGTTTGTAATTTGTGATTTAAAGACCCAACACTATAATTTTCCATTCAACCCATGCTATTGAAAATTATTTAAAATGAAAGTCATATTCAATTTTATATCTATCTTCAGTATCTTATATGTGACTTTGAGAATTTGTGCATTCCTTGTGATAACCCTTTATGGGTGGAGTGTGCAAATTTGGTTGTTACCTAGTCATATTTGTGTATATGTGTGATAATAATCCCCATGGGGGTTGAATTATAGAATCTATCCATGTGAGAAAGCTACCCCATAAGTCCTCTCACCTTAGTTTAGGCAGAGCCAAAAGTAGTATGGAGCTAACCATACCTTTTATAGGTGCCTCTCCATCATTTTCTCTATTCAGTTCATTATTAGTGTTAAACCCTTCCTCGGCTATAATGACATTCTAGCAGGTTTTTCATCTTTGTTTGATATTTTATTCATATGTGCAAGGCTGAGCATGAGATATGTATAACTAGGAATGAATACCTTCTTATTACACCAATAAGGAAAGGATAGCTAACATGAACAACTTTAAACATATCATTTCATCCATTAAACTTCAACCTCTTAAGTCCCATGAACCAGAATAGTTCCTAGTTCAAATACCTAATCTAAAGCATATCATACATGGTCTTCCTTTACCTCCTTTACCTCATCATACCTCTCGAACCCATCTTATGTCACATTAAATATCCCTAAAATATAACAAACCAACACATTTACCTATCTCCACATGCACCTACCAACCCAATGAAAATAATTTTAATGGTTCAATGTTATCTCACTCTACCTCACATATTGGGTCATCTTGTGATTCCCATCCCTACATCCACTTACCCATTAGGGCATCTTATAATGCCTAGTCTTATTATACAATGCATAATAACAAAAAAATTCAACTTCAAGAAACTTTCCAAGAATTATAGGTTTCTATTTCACATGATTACATTTGATATAAACATTAGCATAGATCTTACTTATTTTTTTTCTTGTGTTTCTTTTTTTTGTGCATTTTACTTCTTTTAGTCACACTCTACTAAACATGATATGTTTTCCTTTACATTCTTTGGTTTTCTTACACATTACATTTAGCATTTATTTTCATTTTAGTTATTCTATATCTCTTTCATTTTTGTCTTTTTATGTCATTTCTTTACTTTAGTAGCTTTATGATTATTTTCCCCCTTATTTAGCATTCACCTTATTGGTGTTCACCTTGTGAGTTGTAGTGTAAGACCATGGATAAGACCTAGAATTCCTCATAGATTACCATATTAAAACATTTTTAAACCACTTTTTAGGATGAATACTACCTTCATTGGTACTTTTACTAGATCCATTAAGGTTAGTATGGCTTCTCTAGTGACATGACTATCATAATCATAGCCCCATCCCCTTTCATAACACTATTTCCCTCCTTGTGATTAGATACAAACATATTCATCATTGTATCACTTATTACATAGATGAATCCCTCATGATCCCCATATTTACCTTATTTCCTTTCATTTGAGGTTTGCATTAATCAATTTTGAGATTACACACTTACTTATGGACAAGTCTAAGAGTCTTTAGACACCTTGGTATTTAGGTCCTTTTATCTCATGACCAAGTGTAATCTCTCTTATGTTTGTCATATTTAACACCCATGTTTGGTTTTCTAAATCCCTATGGAAGAGGAATAAAAAAATCCCAAAACAAGTTAAAATCTAAATCATAAAATAAAAACAAAAGGCAATGATCCAAAAGGTAAAAACATTTGAAATTATTAAAAGTCAAATCACACTAAAAGATGTGATTCATGCACATCTCCTTCTTCTAGTCGAATCTCAAACTCCACATATAGCCTCATGATAGAGCTAAGGTCCATTGGGGTGTGGTAGGCTAGTAGATTAGGAAAGGATAATAAAATAATATTTTAGTGCCATCTACTTTATTATGAAAGTACACAATCTTCACAGTAGACCAACAACTCTATAAGTGGTCTTGAGGAATGAGGAACATGTTATGTGAAGGTATGTCCATTTTAATTTTTATGCATATAACCTTCATGGGATGATCTATAAACTTCACTATTTTTCCCAAGCTTTGTGTTCATTAGTAAAAATGGCCTAAGTCCTTGGTATTGATCGTTATTAGTCTTTCTTACTTACCTAGTGTGTATCATTCTTGACAAATATGTTCACATCACCCATGTGGTGCCTCATATTCCTTATTTACATCACATTATCCTTATTTTCCCCTTGTTAGCTATTGTTTTCAGCTGATCACATCCTTGATCACATCTACCTTATTATGCCTCTTGGTTATAGTTTTTGAGTTACAATGTAAGACCTTGGATAGGACTAGGCCTTCCTCACAAACATAATTACACCATTTTCTTACCACACAATCTCATTATCATAGTAGTCATGTCATTATGTGGTTGTGTTTTCTTACATTACATCTTAGAATAAGCACTAAGTGTGAGTTTTCATCCTTTATCAACTCTCTAATTTTCATTTCTCCATCATATTCTTATTTGGTTTTTTGAAGACTTCACTTATCTTACATATGACATTTGGAATTCTTAAATTTTTCTCTTTATGTATGAATTCTTCACATTTTTCTTCCATATTGACCTACAATTTCATTTTTCATCATGTTTTTCTTTATTTTTGATTTGAAATGTTTATCTTACATAGAGTTACTTGTCACTTTCTTACATATCTTTGTTAATGTCTTCTTGCATTGATATTTCATTTGTCATCTATATTTTCCATACTGCCCAATGTGATTTAGTATGTTATACATTCATTTTTTCCATTTATGTTTTCCATGCTTTCTAATATGATTTAATGTGTTCTAAAATCATTTATCATTCATTTTCCATCATTTATCATTCTTTTTCCATCGTTTTGTCATTCATTTGCCTTCAATATTCTAGCCTTTCATTAACAATCCTAATAATTTTTCCTAATATCCTCATGTCTCTAATAACTCATTATTTTCCAATACTATATGCCTATCTTCCAAAAAAATTGATTCTTGGGTATTTTTTTCACTAAATTCTACAGGATCACCTAATATTCTATACATTGGACACCTTCGCTTCTCTTGTAGTCTACTTCTTTATCTACAACACTAAGGTAAGTAAAGGTATGTGTTTTTTAATTCTATCCTTTCCTTTATATTATATAGTACTTACTGTATTTTACTTAGCATTAGAGTTATATGTTATCATGTTCTGTTTATCAAAGCACCATGTTGTGTTGCACTCACATGACACATGATGAGCTTCAAATGGGGTATACGTATACACAATGTTTTATAAATTTTATTTATTGTTGACACTTTATATATTATAATAAGCCATTGAGTCTCAATCTCTTTGAGTTCATGTCTTAAGGTTTGTACTGAGAAAGGGGTGGATAGACTATTGGTGCTTTATAAGATTGTTGTTCCTTTTGCCACTTGTTACCTACAAACTTGTCTCCTAAAACCATTTACCCTAAGATTGTTATTATTTTTTGTACCCATTATAGGAATTTTATACATTTTATCCTCTTATTCCTCACCTAAATCCAATATTTGTCAGTCAGTTTACTAGGCTGACTTAGGAGCTAATTGACCTTTGATCGACCTAGTGAATTATTATTTGGAATTATATTGGGTTGACTGGTTTGACCCTATAAGTAAATTTTTTTGTAAGGATTTATGGAAATATATAACTCTATATACAAGCTCATTTCCATTAATTATCAATAAGAAGAGAAATAAGAAGTAAGAGTGAACAAACATCTACTTATTGATCATTCTAATTGAGAAATAAAGCTTAAGGCTCCATAATTTATTTGGAGATATAGATATTATCATATGGTGAAGATTTTTGGATGAATTTATAGGTTTTATATCCTATATATGTTTTGTCTTTGTCATCCTTACATACCACAACAATCTCTTGTGAAGCACCTTGGCCAAGGGAAAGATTGAGGCTCGACGAGTTCATCTTTAAAGGTAAGTATTCCTAGCTTTATTTATCATTTTGTAAGAGTAGCTATATATGAATTTGAGATTATATTCCATGTATTATGATTTCATATACATTTATTTAATTATATGTCTCTTATGCATGTTTATTTTTATTGTTTTTAACACCCACTTTATGCCATAAGCTTTGTTGAGCACTAGATTAGATTTAATTTAATTGTTATTAGTTTAGGTGAAATATCAAAACATAGGACCCCCTTAGGGTTACTACATGATAATTTTAGACTTAAGGCTTTATAACCCTCCTTAGCATAGTGTATTATGATAAATTATCCCCTAATAGGGTCTAGAAGATCCCAATATTGGTCATGCTCCCTCTTAAGAAATGTGTTCCCAATCAGAAGTGTAGGTATGGTATATATTCTTTGAGATAGGATTGATTTATAGACATGATGAATTTATGATTGCATATAGTATTATTCCATTTTATCCTTAGTAATAATTTAATGGATAGATTGTTTAAAATTAAAATTTCATCATCAAAAAAATTGGTGACTCCATTGGGGTGTGTCTAAATAGATTTTATTTTTTAAGTAATCATTAAATTTTCTTGTCAAACTTTATTATATATTTATGAACATTACTAATATCCATATTATTATTTAAATCAATATCAACATTATAAAAAAAAATGTTGATCTTTATTATAGCTTAGTTTTTCATGATTAGTACAACCATGTCAAAGACCTTCAACATATTTTGATAGTTATTAATTCTAAAGAAGATTCAGCCTTTCTGATGTAAATAATTTATTTATTCAAATTTTAAACACAAAATTATATATTTTAGATAAATTTTAATTTGATAAAATTTAAAAAAATCATATTTTAATGGATAATCCTCATCATACTTCTAGGTTTCTCTCTAATAAACCACCTAAAATAGTTAGACAAAACTTTCTATATTGGCAGACTAAGCTACAAACTAAATTCAAGATGTCATACATGGTTTGTATAAATATTGAGAAAGAGATGAAGTAATATATAATGAATAATATTATTAATTATAATATTCACAAAAAACCTATCCTTTGATGTAAAGAAATCCCTTTGACATTGGACATAGGCCTGTAAAACTCCACTCTTGGAAAGGAGTATATATACCTAATTTTTTTAGGGACATAATTTAGTCATAATAGGATCATCTAGATTTTTTTATATTGATTTTTGATAATATTGGAATCACTAGTAAACAAATCTCTCTTAGGTTGTTCTCTTAAACATTATAAGGTAAAATCCATCAAGATTTAATCAACCTACACACTAAGGTTATTAATGAGTGGAAAGATAGAATATTAGTTATATTTGTGTTTTAGTAAACTATAGGAGGAATTATAAATTTATAATGGATTGGATAAAATATCTATAGATCTTGGAGAAATAATCTATCATTTCAAAACCAAATTTACAAGGCCTAGGAAAAATATCCCACTAGATGTAAGGCCTCCAATTTTTTTGGTAAGGCTATATTAATGTAATGCATTGCATTTTAAATATAAAATTTCCCTAAAGAACAATGATATTATAGAATATTATGATAAATTATTTTATTCATATAATAGGAAACTAATATTAGGATAAGTTTCAAATAAAGAGATTCTACTAGACCAAATTCTGATAATGCAAAAAAACTAAAATCTATTCAAAATATTTAGAATTAATTGGTTGTTATCAAATGGAAATTAACTAATTAACCCCAAATATTGGGTAACATCAAATGATAAAAGTGTAATTATAAATATAAATATCCTTACTATAATTTATATTAACTTGATCTTAACCTTGATTCTTGCATTGAAATTAAAAATTTGAAGGAATTTATCAAAGGAAAATATAGTATTTACACAAACTTGTTTGACAACATAAACATGTGAAATTTTGATGATACTTTGGGTGAAAATTGAGAAAAATAATTCTTATGTAGTTTAGATAGGAAAAAATATTACAATAATGCTCCTAAATATAATCTTAACACATAAAAATATGACAATAATTAGCCTTATTCCTTGAAACTATCAGTTGAAGATAAAAGAAATTTTGTAGCTCAAAATGGTAATAATATAGATAATTCTATTGAAAATTTACTAGTAATAAATCCTTTACCTACTAGGTATAATAATCTACATTACCAAATAGTTTATAGGCCTAGAACTTATGCTCAAACTAATAATAATATTGGACCTTATAACATAGTTAATGAATTGACCAATACAAAGGGTGACATTTATTTAATTTAGGCATCTAATTTACTTAGCTAGTTAGATAAAATTAATGTAGTTTTTTAAAATGCATATACTTAGATTGTTGTTGTTTTACAAGAAGAAATAACTAAAGAAGAATATCAATATGTATTGATCGATACATTGACCCACCTTTTGACTATATTCCACCATTTTATATGTCTGCAAATATGGATAATATAATTATACATAACTACATTCATGACACATGCATTGTAAATGACACCATGCCTAAGTTCATTGTTTATTAATTAGGCAATCCATACAAAAAATACAACCAAAATTCTATAAGTTTCTACCCTCGTCAAACTAAAATTAATGGTAAGTTTCATGATATGGTCATTAAAATACCCAATATGAAAGGATAAAATGTATTAGTGATGTTCAAGTTATTTATATTCTAGCTAACTATTATATTTCATTAGGAAGGGATTGGTCCAAAACCACTGGTGTTTTTGTTGGAAAAGGCACAAATTGGGTCCCTATAGGTAGTTAAATTGTATTCATGCATAGTAATTACATTCATGCATAGATAATAATATAAAGACACATCTATTGAGCCCATTCCAATTAATATTACATTCATTGAAACTAGAATTTGAAACTTATGGCACTCGTAATTTAGATGAACCAAATTGACAACATACGAGAATAGTCCCTAAAGAAATTATGCTGTCTTTATATTTTGATGGGGTATGTTCTCAACATGGAAGTGGGATGGGGTTGTTCTTATCTCTCTTGTTATAAGATTTTTTAGGTATTTTTACTAGTATTTTGAAAAGACTAATAACACGATTGAATTTGAAGCTTTGTGTCTTGGTCTTGAGAAAGATATTGAATTAAATATCAATCACTTCATAGTTTTTAGTGATTTTGAGTTAGTCATTATGTAGGTTAGGAAAGTATATAAAATGTACTAGTCATGATTACATAAGTATACAAAAACCTTTAATTTCTTGTGGATATTTTCAAGTTTTCAATTTGTCTCATATATCTATAAAATTTAGGGTCCTATTGATAAACTTGTTTTTTATGATTCTAACCTAACGCTGAATGAAAATGATGTTGGATGTAATTTCATAGAGGTTTTCAAACAAAAAAACCTGATTTTGTTATTTGTTTACCTATTCTTAACTATGACGAATAGATTGATAGTTTCATTTAAGGAAATTACTTTAATAATAATGATTATGTTCTTAACTATAGTGATTATTTCTAGCTATGTAAAATCCCCATGGG
>JARHVA010003469.1:1357500-1365000 GCA_037957365.1 Torreya grandis | reverse complement strand
TTCTTTGGGTGCTTTGACCACCTTTTGTGGAGGAGTTATTTACATGCTCTCCTATATGTATTCTTCACTTTGGCCATCTTAAGTTAATCAAATATTGGGTTTTTCTCCTATTTGTCTTTTTCAAATTATCTTTTTCAATGATTTCACTTTGCTTTAGATTCTTTATGGTGTGCACCAGCTTCATCTCATGTGATAACTTGACCATTGCATTCACATTATTTGGACCCTGACAACAACTCTGATATGGTATCAGAGCTATCCTAATAGTTGCTTACCATTCTTCAAATCCTTGGTGAAATTATTACTTTGCTTTCTTAGTAGTTTTTTTGTTTAACTCGGTTGTATTTGAGAGTTTTGGTAGAGTTTCTTGAAAACTCATGCAAATCCATACAGAAACCTGTTAAAAAAATAATAAAAACCTACACTAACACCTCCCCATAAGCACATCTTAGATGGGCAGTGTGGAAATATAAAATGGGTCCCAGAAACTAGGCCTAATGAAGAACCCATGTACAAATGCAATCTCCCATAAGATAGAGAAAAGGAGAAAACCCGTAGGAAAAAACTCCCCCTCAAAAGAGAGGGATAAAAGAAATGAAGAGGCTAGTGGGCCCCCCTCAAAGATGATGTTTGCAGTAGATGGGTCAGTTGATAAATATAATTTGCAACTAGTCACCAAGGGTTTCTCATAGGTGGCAGGCATTGACTACTTAGAGACCTTCACACCCATTGTAAGGATGACTTCTATCTGACTCACCTTGGCTATTGCCGCAATACATGGTTGGGATGTGCACCAGATGGATGTGAAGAGTGTCTTTCTTCACAGAGACCTAGAGGAGGAGATCTACATCGAGCAGTAGCCATGATTTGTTTAGGATTCTTCCTTAGTATGTAGACTTAAGAAATCTATCTATGGCCTCAAAAAGGCCCCTCAATCTTGGTATGCCAAGATGAATTCCTTCCTTCTCACAATGGGTTTTACTAGGTGCCATTTTGACCCCAATGTCTACTTTTTATGACAGGATGATTCGCTCCTGATTTTGGTTCTATATGTTGATGATCTTTCAATCGCTGAGAGTTCTTCATCAGCTATTGCAGCAATGAAGGCATCTCTCTAGGATAGATTTGACATGGCAGACTTGGGTTTGTTGCACTACTTCCTTTGCATCAAGATCTCACAATCAGATTTAGGGATTTCTCTTGCATAACCTAAGTATGCTCTTGATTTATTATCTTGATTTCACATGGCTGATTGCAAGCCATCTCTGACTCCCTTTCTATTAGGAGTCAAGCTTGAGGCTGACTATTATTCACCATTAGTTGATGTCACTCAGTATTGACAACTTGTTGGCAGTCTCATCTACTTGACTCATACCAGGCCTAACATATCATATGCAGTGGGACTTGTCTCCAGATTTATGCAAGAACCTCATGAGCTGCATTGGAAAGTAGCTAAGAGGATCCTTCATTACATACAAGGTTATCATAGATATGGGATTCATTATAGATTTGGCATAGAGGCTGACTTGATTGGGTATACAAATTCAGACTGGGTTGGCAATTCACAGACTCGCAAGTCCACTTCTGGTTACAGTTTCTCTCTAGGTTCTAGTCCTATCAGTTGGTCTAGCAAGAAGCAAAATGCTATTGCTATATGATCCATAGAGGCAGAGTATAGGGGAGTTATTAATGCAGCTACTGAGGCTATTTGGCTTCAGGGGATACTTTTTAAGTTTGGCATTCTTATCAATCAGCCCACCATCATTTATTATGACAACTAGAATACCATTTAGATTTGGAGGAATCTGGTTTAGCACCAGCAGACCAAGCACATAGAAATTCACATGCATTTCATTCGAGAGCTTATTCATAGTTAGGTCATTGACTTGATATTTTGCCAGTCTTCAGAGTAGGTTATAGACATCTTCACCAAACCTTTCACTAAGAGCAAATTCATTCATCTATGAGCTCTTCTTGGGGTGCGGTCCACATCTACAACAACATCATCTTCAGGGGGGGTCCACTAGCCTCTTCATTTATTTTATGTCTCTCTTTTGGGGGGGGAGTTTTTTCCTATGAGTTTTCTCTTTTTCTCTATCTTATGGGAGATTGAATTTGCACATGGGTTCCTCATCAGGCTTAGTTGCCGGTATATTTCCACATTGCCCACCTAAATTGTGCTTATGGGGAGGGGGGTGTGTTAGTGTAGGTTTTTATTTCTTCCCCATTATTTAATTAGGGAATATTATATATTTGTGCATACATGGAGTTTTCCTACATTTGTGGGATAGGATAGCTTATGTGGAGATGTGTGTCATAGATGTGTCATAGGTGTCATAAGAATGTCATAAGTAACTCCTTTGACTAGCTATTCTAGGTATGGGAGTTACTTCTCTATTCTTACTTAGCACCTTGTCACCACCTTTCATAGAGAAGTTATAGTCTATTCTTTTGGTGCTTTGACCACCTTTTGTGGAGGAGTTACTTTCATGCTCTCGTATATGTATTCTTCACTTTGCCCATCTTAAGTTAATTAAATATTGGGTTTTACTCTTATTTGCCTTTTGCAAATTATCTCTTTCAGTGATTTCACTTTGCTTTATATTCTTTGTGGTGTGCACTAGCTTCATCTCATGTGATCACTTGACCATTGCATTCGCATTATTTGGACCCTAGCAAAAACTTTGATAATGCCTCAACACTTCCATCTACATCACCCTCTCTAAAGATGCTCTCCCTTCATCATGCTCTAAGGGATAAATCTCTCCTACAACAAATTCACAACAAGAAGGTAGTTATATCATAACACCATGATATATATCATAAAATATATATGTAATAACAAATAAACATGATCATAATGTAAGAATATACCATACAATTAAACTCATAGTAATGCAATTATGTAATGAAAGCAATATTCAACTATCCCATAAAAATATATGACTTACAACTTAGTTAGTAATAATCAAATCAAATTACCAACCATAAAAATCCAAAGATATTCAAGTAAATTTGCTTAGAAGGAAATCAAGATGTAACATCTTCCCCCCTAAAGTTGTTCATCATCCTGATGAAACTTATTCAAACATTAATTCTAAATTAAAAATATTATTCAATAGAAAAATAACATAGTATGAAGCATCAAATCAAACAAATAAATGTGGAAATCACCTATAAAACTCATCATAGTCATCCCAAGTAACACTATCCTTAGAGTATTGGTCCCACAAGATCTTACACTGTCATATCTTTCTATTACACAAATGAAGTTTGTGAGTATCAATTACTCTGATTGGTTCTACCATGACCACCTTGAGATCTAAAACTTATAAAACACTCCAATCCAACACATGTGAAGGATAAACTATATACTTTTTAAGATAATAAACATGAAAGACACTATGTAACAGAGTTAGGGATGATGGAAAAGCCTATACACTATATGATTGACCACTTATAAAATTGTGAAGGGTAACACATATCTTGATAAAATTTTCACTGACTTCCCAAATTTAAGGAAGCTCTAAGGTGGAATAACTCACAAGAACACTTTATCACCTATTGAAAACTACCTATCTATTCTCTTCAGATCAACATAATTATTATGCCTATCATTATCCTTAGCCAATATCTACTTGATTGATCTTATTTGATCTTTCATTTCTAAAAGCATCTCAATTCTAAAGACTACCTTGTCTTCTAACCTATCCTAACTAAGTTGTGTTTTACATCTTCTTCCATACAATGCTTCAAATGGTGCCATATTCAAATATGATTGAGATGGGTTATTTTAATCAAACTCAACCAATGGAAGATTTTACTCCCACTTGTATTACTAATTTATGCAATACATATGAATTAGATCTTCTAACACCTGATTAACTCACTCAATTTGACCATCAGTTTGTGAGTGATATTTAGTGTTGAAGTTTAATTGCATACATAAAGATGAATTCAGAGTTAGCCAAAACCTAAAATTCATCCTTATATCATGATCTAAAATTATATTTTTTGGGAATCCATGTAGCTAATATACTTCCTTTACAAACCTCTTCACAAGAGTAGGTTCATCATCCATCAATTTTTTTGGTATACAATGAGCTACCTTAGTTAGTTTATCCACTATAACCAAGATCATGTCATGGATATTTTATGACAATGGTAACCCTTGGAAAATTCCCATACTAATCACCTACCACTTTCATTATGGTATATCATGTGGATATAGTAATTTAGCCATATGCACACATTCAACTTTTTCTTGCTAACATTCTAGACAATGTGACACAAATTCTATTGCATTTTTATTGATTCCCTTCCAGAAATAAAATGGTATAGGATCTACCATAAGGTTGGTTATTCCTAGATGCCCTGAATATGAGGAATTATGTAGTTCTTTTAGCACAGTGCTCCTCAGATTCTCTCTATTTGGTACATACATACTTCCATTGTGTTTCAAAAGACTATAATTCTCTAATATGAATATTTTATACATAGGATTTGGGCATGCTTAGACAATTATTTCCTAACCTAATCATATAATTCATCTCCTAGTGATAATTTGATCACTTGATAACTAAAAGTACTCCTTATAGTAGCCACAACTACTATTTACCCCCTATGACTTAGGGAATCATATAATCTATTTTTCTTTTATATAGTTGATATCAAAATCATAATTAGATAAGAAATCTATCCAACATCTCTGATGATCATTTATATTTAGTTGGGTGAAGATGTACTTGAGTCCCAAGTTATTCATCTGGAGTTTAAATGGTTTTTCCTACAAATAATCCCTCTAAACTTTTAAGGCATGCATAATTATTATAATTTGTAGGTCATGAGGGGTATATTTTACCCCATAAGGATTAAACATCCTTGATTGATAAGCTAATACTTCACCATCTTACATAAGGACTCCTCTAAGTCCATATCTAAATGCATATATGATCACTAAAAATTGACCAATGGGATCAGGAAAGCTTAGTACTATTACTAAAGTAAGACTTCTTTTCAATTCTTGAAAATCTAATTCACACTTATTTAACCAAGTAAAACTTTGGTTTTTCTATTATAAAGAGGTAATTAGACTAGCTATCTGGGAAAAATTTAGAATGAACTTCCTATAATAGCATGTTAATCCCATGAAACTCCTCACCTCCTGCACATTTGTTGGTGTTGGTCACTTCATAATATCTCTTATTTTTAATAGATATACTAAAATACTATCCATATAGATAATATGTCCTAGATACTACACTTTATCCTAGAAAAATGTGCACTTAGATAACTTACCATATAACTTGTGCTTTCACAACCATTATAAAATTAGTTCTAGATGTTGAAGATTCACCTCTTCATTCTTAGAGTATATAAAAATGTCACCAAGAAAACCAAAAACAAAATGATCTATATAATCTATAATCATGCTATTCATGAGATTCATGAATACTTATATAGCATTTGTTAATCAAATTGGTAGCACTATGAACTCATAGTGCCTATATTGAGTTATAAATTTTGTATTTAGAATATCCTCATCCTTTATCCTCAGCTGGTGATATCCTTCTCTAAGATTAATCTTAGAAAAGATCTTTTCCCCTCACATGTAATCAAAAATATTATATATATGAGGTAGTGGATACTTGTTTTTGATAATTGCCTTATTCAACATTCTATAATCTATGTAAAGCCAAAGAGTACCATCCTTATTCTTTATGAAGACAATTGGTACACCCCATGATGACACACTTGGCCTGATCAACTTCTTTGAAAAACATTCCAAGAGTTGAGCCTTCAATTCAATCAATTTAGTGGTTGTCATCTTGTATGGTGACTTAGACTGTGGTTCCAATCTAGTTATGATATCGATAGAGAAATAAAACTCACATTTAGGAGGCAATCCTCATATTTTATTTAGAAACAAATCATGATAATTCCTAAGGAATGGATAATCTTCAAGGTATGGTTGCTTAGATTCCTTCATTTCATTTATTTTTATAATAAATGTTTGGCATCCTTTTCTTTGAAACTTCTTGAGTTGCATTAGATAAATTTGCCTAATCCTCAACTCTTTCTTCTTGCCTTAAATTTATGTCTAATTTATAAAATAATTCAGAAACTCAACCTTCTTTAGATAGTAGTAAAGTTTAGCCTTATGATTTGAAATATATTTAACTCATAAGATCACATCATATGACCCTAATTGTGCTATATATAAATCCATTATGGTTATGAATTTGGGCAACATAATCTCTACTTCAACTAAATACTTGTCAAATTTGACTTTTGAATCATTCCCATAATGTATAGACCATGCATATGACATTACTCTAACTCTTTTAGATAAATTAATAAGCCTTTTAAGAGCTATAAAATATTTTGTAGCCCATGTATCCATGAAAATGCAAATTGGATGTTCAAACAAAATACCTAATAGTTTTATGGGTGAATCTTAAAATTTGGCTTGCCAATTATCAACTACCACATGAATACATTGCTAAAAAGTTTCCTAATAAGGAGTATAACATTTATTATTAGACTTATCTGGGGTACATTCATGAGCATAATGGTCACCTCTAAAAATGAAGAAACCTCTACGTGGTCCTTTCCTATCAGACTATTAGTTTTTCTTGAAATTGCCTTTAAAACCATTTCTTAATTTCTTGTTACTTTAACCATTGTTGAATCTAACATTCTAATTTTTGAACTAACTCTTAGATTCTACACTCCTTTGCTTCTAGTTCTTCTTTTTGAAAGTTGATTTAGAAATTCCAAACTTTTTCTTAAACATATCCCTATACTGAGTAAGAAATTTCAACTTATGTTCCTACTTGATCACCTTCTCAAAGACATGGTCCATAATAGATGGTCCATGAACATCCACCTCTCCACTGAGCTAGGGTTTTAATCTCATGATGAACTTCATAATTATGAACCACTCATCTACCTGGTACTAAGTTACATAATTCAAATATTTGGTAAACTACTCCCAGTACTCATTTACAAATAATCTCTTTGTTTTAAATTCTAAAATTATATAAGCTTTTGGTCAAAGTATAATTGTGTAATCCACCATGATCTGAAGATTGTCACAAACTAATCCCATGTAGTGGTGGTCAAGTTAAGATTCATTTTTAACTTCTTGTTGGCCCACTATGTAATTGCTTCACTATGTAATTAGTAAGATCCCCAAAATAATTTAGGGACCTTGGAGTATTTTTAAATATTTAAATACTTCTCTATCTCTATCAACCATGCTTCAGCTCCATCACCAAAAATAGTTATGTCAAACTTAGGTGGATTCACCTTCTTCATATATCTAGCCAATTCTACATCTACCTATACTTTCACATTCTAAGAGTTTTCTTACTTAGTGGGATGATCTTTAGGTACAACATGATGTACTTCTTCTTCATGGCCATAAATTTCCTACTCTAGGGCTTAAATTTTGTCCCTAATTTCATTCATAGCTATAAGAATCTAATCTAACTTTGT
>JARHVA010003469.1:1337500-1352500 GCA_037957365.1 Torreya grandis | reverse complement strand
CAAAGGTAGAGGTTCCAAATAGCAAAAAAGAGTTAAAATCTTTCTTTGATAGAATCAAATTTGTGAAAAACTTTATCTTTGGTTTTGTATATAATACGAGACTAATTATTTCCATGATAAATAAGGATGCCAAGATATAATGGATAGATGAGATGAAGAAGGCCTTTCAAGACATCAAGGATGTTATTATTAAAGCCCTTGTCTTGATAAGACCTTATTTTAATAAAGATTTCTATATATACTCTTTTATTTATGATGATACTATTGTTGATGTCTTAACATAGAAAGAAAATGATAAAAAACACCCCATAGCCTTCATGACTACTAATTTTAAGAATGGGCAAGCAAGACTATACATTGTGAACGCTATAAATAAATTTAGACACTACATCCTAAGGAACATGACATATGCCATAGTGTATAATTCAATCATCAAATTAATGTTAGGATAGAATGAACTAGGAAAAGAATAGGGAAGTGGATGACCAAAATGTAGGAGTATGACTTAGAGACAACATATGTAAGTTAGTAAGAGGTCAAGGTCTTATCTAGCTCATTGCAAACACTGATCTTTGCATTGATGTTTTATAGGTTGAAGCAAATCAAGTTCTCAAAGGAGATTAGTATAAAGACATTGTCTATTACTTGTTACATGGAGTATGTCTCTCACACCTCACAAGAGACTAGAAAAGAGACGTCAAGCTAAGATCATCCCATTTTATGATCAAAAGAGGCATCCTCTATAGAAAAAAATAGAAAGGAATCTACCTAAGGTATGTTTCCAAAATTAAAGCCACATAGATCATGGAAAACTTGTATATGGGAAGTGATCACCCTTCAGGGTGTACCATAACACATAAGATATTGAGGGATGGTTATTATTGGCCAACCATTTTCAAAGATGCACATGCTTATGTGTGAACATGCCACCAATTTCAAGTATTTTATCAAAGAGAAATGAAGTTAGCCATGCCTTTATAACTGATAATTAAATAAAATCCATTTGGATAATGGGGCCTTGACTTCATAGGAGTAGTCAATCCCAACTCCTCAACATGATATAATTTTTTACTCAAAACCATGGACTATTTCACTAGGTAGATTGAAGAATTTTCCACCAAGAATAGTATAATAATTAATGTTATCAGGTTCCTTGATGAAAATTTCATTACTCAATTTAGAGCACCACTCTCTCTGGTATGTGACAATGGCCCAACATTTACATTCATAGAATTCATTGAATGGGCCTATGACAACTAGATAGTCATCAAATTTGCTTAAAATTACTACCCCTAGGGTAATGGAGTGGCTGAATCCACTAACAAAAACTTGATCAATAACATTAAGAAGTATGTAGAAAAGAGACAAAGAGAATGGCAATCCCTACTAAAATTATCTTTATAGATAGATAAAACTAGATACAAGCAAGTGCTTAATGTATCCCCATTCTTAATAGTTTATGGGTAACAACCTATATTACCCGTCATGTTGAATTTGTACACATAATTACCCATCATGTTGAATTTGTACACATATGAGTTTATATTTAAGTATATGGAGGATGATGAAAGAGTGTAGTCTAAGATACTAAACATTATCCAAATAGAAGATGCTAGAGATGAAGCATTGTAAAATTTCATCAAGCATCAAGATGTTGTGAAAATATGGTTCAAAAAGTGAGCCAAAATTAAACAATTCCAAATCTTAAACTTAGTCCTACTATGGGATAAGACCCACGAGAAAAATGAAAACATGACAAGTTCACTCCTCTCTGGATTGGACTCTATCAAGTAGCAAAGATACTTCATGAAAATACATTCAGACTCAAAGAATTGTAAGGGAATGAGCCAGCCTTGCTATTCAATGGGAAATACATGAAACATTACATCTCTAATACTCTATCATAAATCCTAGAAGGAAATTACGCATGTTTAGAATTAGAGTAGGTAGGGGTACAATAGTTTGATTTTTTTTCTTTATTTTCTTGCTTCCTGCTTTACTTTTTTGTTGTTCCCTTTTCACTCTCCTATTGTGTGTTTTTTTTGTTATATGATTTAGCTTCATAATAATTCCTCTAGATAATAATTCATTGGCTTGATTTGTGTCAATATGATCTTAAAATGAGAAGAAGGAATTGTTGATCTTAAACATTAGTAGTCCAAAGTTTGGGAGCCTCTAGATTTTTTTTTAATTTATAAAAATTAGGTAGGGTTAGTTATAAGTTAGTTTAAGACTATACTATGGTTCAAATGACTAAACATTTTCTTGAAGAGTTTTAATCTATGTGAACCATCATATTGTCACTCAAATCCACTAAATAAATTTATTGGGTAGGACTCACTATCTAAGAGTGGATAACATTCAGACTATGGCTTAACACAATCCTTATACCTAGCTAATTATGGTTCCTAACCATTTTAGTCTATGAATGTAGGTATAAAAAAATGCTAAACCAATGAAGTAAGAATCCTAAAATACTTCATATTATTGGAATGGTGATTTAGGCAATCTCTACCAGGGATATGAACACCTAGCTGGTAGTAGAACAAGGCTTAAAGTGGAGCAAAAGGTAGCTTTATTGGGGTTATGGGCTCTTGGATGGCAGCATAGCTATGCCTAAGCCATGCCTAACTTAGCAAAGCATTATTATACCAAATCTAAAGAATTATTAAGTCATTGTGTGTTAGATGTCTTAAAGCTTGAAAGGTATAATTTTTGAACCCAATGGCAATGGTTAATGAACTTGAAATCACACACATAGTATGATTGACTACAAGGTTTAAACTCTAGTTCTATCTTGTGAGATTTCATTAGTTCTGAAAAGTAATTTTGATATTGACTAAGATTCATAATGAGGTGTTTGATTTTGTATTCATATTTGAATAAGATATCTAGATTCTAAATTTTGTTAATGTTTCCCTATAGAGGTCACTATTTATTGATGCTCAACTACCCCTATTCCTAGAATGGGGACCCTTCTTTCCTAAATTTTCTAAAATACCTAAGATGCCAAGATTTTAAAGTCATTTATCCACATAAAAATTTATTTAATACTTCCTATAAATTTATGTTTAATTGTTCATTTTTCAATACTTATTGATACTAAAAATAATTCAAGTTATTGAAAATTTTCTTCAAGTTTCATTCAAATAATGGATTATTAACCATGAATGCTTCAAAATTTTGTAGACACAGCTTTGCCAAGAATATTCTACCTAGTTTTCCAATTAGCATGGATGAAATAAGCTTTATGACCTAAAGAAGATAGTGTCTACCTCACCAGTCTTCATGATGCCTTAATGATTCATCACCTTACATAAGACACTTGGAATAAACCTATAAAAACTATGAGACACATAACATCATCTTGAAATCTCATGAGGGAGTTAGGCATTAGAATTAAAATCCATAGGCTATGTGTTAAGATCTTGTATCCCATGAATAATCCCATTTAATTCAAGTCTCCACACATCCCACTACAATCTTGAAGCCCATGAGATGTCACCATGTGTCTCAAACATGACCATGTAAACTTAAGTAGTATTCTAAAGTGTTGTATGTCCCCTTTAGATTTATCTAAGAATGATGTGTGTTATAACTACATCATATCTAATCCAAATCTCACAATATATCTAAGAACACGTGGATGTATATAAGCTATCTAATCAAGGATGGATGGTGTATAGTTATCCATGGACGTTTCTAAAAATGACAAGTGGTAGACGAATGAAGATAAACTCATGAGAATGAAATGCATCCCTTATGGATCCATGTGATGATGAAACTTGGCATGCCCATATTGCTTCTATCCAAGGATCCAATAGAATACATTCAAAGTCCCATTAAAGTGATGTGTGTCCCCACTAGACCCATGAGATGATGTTGCATGTCATTCCTACAGAGATATGACTCGAGATCAATATAATTACCTTTGAAGTGATGCATGTCCATATTTAACCCATGTGATGATGCCACCTATCATTCCCATGAAGATGTATCCTAAGATTGACTAGATCATCTTTGAGAGTAACATGTGGAAGCCTCCAAGCCACATAATTAATGTAAAGTCATCGATAACTATTTAGATCCTCCAAAAAGTGTCACCTATCAAAGTAATGTCATGATTTCCTTTGAGAGAGCCACCTAGCTAAGAAAAAACTCTGATTGCCTACAAAAATGACATGTGGCACTCCCACAACCAACTAAAATTATAGGGACCTGCTTAAGAGCTCACCAAGAATATAGAGATACCACATGGCATAGTATGAATGACTCATCACACTAAGCTATAACTAAATGCTTGAGAATAATTATAAATTTCCACATGTCCATATTTGAACCAATTAAGTAGCTTTATCATATTTAGGGCCCATGAGTGCCTAACTAGGTCTGAGGTGGTATGCCATGTGTAAAAAAGTGGAAACCTTTAGATTCAAAGATAAAATCGATGGTGAATCAAAATCAAATCAATGTTAAAGTTAAATTTTGAAATAAATTAAATTTAAAAATTAATAGTTTGGGTGTTTTAAATACAAAGGTGATGAGCTCACCATTAATATAGCATGAACTAGAATCACCATCAAACCTTGCATTAATCAAAACAATCTACAAAAGGATATGTAACTCAACTATTTATACCTATATTTGCATTCAAATAACTAATCATTTACTCTCTTTGTTGTCTACATTCTTAATTCAACCAAGCTCAAGCTAATTCAAAAGCTATACCCAGGCCACCATTATCAAAGCTCAGAAGATACAGACAGATATAAAAGAAATTAGTTGTTATCTAGGAAATTATAAAGATTGTATAAGCAGGATCCTCCACTTTGGGTATAAGCATTGCATTTGGAAGTGATGATTTTATATTTCAATATGGCAATTCAATCATGTTTAATGACATAGAGTTCATCCCCAAAGCCATACAATCATTGGACATGCATTATATTAGTTTCTATTACAATGTCGAGGGAGATAGGGATATTGATGAATCCATAACCATGCCCCACATTATTCATATTACTTCATATATCCTTGCATAAACAAGAGGTCATGCCATGTACTGACCTAGTCAATGGCAACTTTAGGAGGTCAAGAGGTGAATATGGATTTCTAAAGTTAATAAACCAAGGGTTTTCCACTACTTTCATTATAGTTCTAAGTTTTTAAAAATATTATGACCTACCCCTGCCACATCTAGACTATAACTAGATTATCATTAACAATTGGTACAAGGAACATAAGTCAGAGATAGTCTTAGATTCATGGGTAAAAACCCCAACTATAGGGATCTTCATAGATGAGCAATGGAATATACCCATTTGATATTTTAGAAAGGGAGTCAAGATTGGCCTCACCTTGCTAAATATAATATTTGATAATGCACAGATTGGGTTTGTATGTATAAAAGTTATCCCATAATTATAAATAATTATAGAAGATAATTAAATCACCTCACTTGGGGATATCATTAGTAATAACCTAGTCTCTACTATGTATGGTAATTATTAGAATGGGCCTCTATTCTATATGATGATCTATTTATTGGATGATATATGTGTAATTGCATAATTAGGACCAAACACATGGTCTCTAGAGTGAGATAAATTTATGCCCCAAACATATTCTATAATGCATATTCATCACTTCAAGAATCACATCAAGGTAATTACAAAATATTTTTACCTATATTTATAAATCTATCACTGAGTGTGAAATGCCAAGGGTCACTCCAGAAGTTAGAATGACTTTGAGAGACATGGGCAACTTCTAGATATACCCTAAAGGCACAGTTATTATGATTGAAGGAGTAATGGTAACTCCACTTAGGTTATCGAGATATGTGCCAATGAAGTTGGTAGAGGAGGATATGGCTTATCAACTCCTCCATGGAGTTGATGGTGTCTTCAAGAGGAAGAAAAATACATCCTACTATAAAGAACCTTATAATCTAGGGAGAAACAATATAATGAAATGGCATGATGTTATAGTGGTTGTAAGTCATAGGGACTCTTACCTATTACCCAAGGATGAATTTAAGATGTGGGATCCATACCAACTCATTGTCAAGCACCTCTTCAAGTTTAAAAGGGATGTAACTATAGAATACAAACACCAAGAAGAAGTACATAAATGGGTTTACAAGGATGTAATGAATAATGAGGTACTCCTAATAAATGTATCAAAGAAGAATATCAAGCTATAAATGAGGCTCAAGAGGGAGAATAAGGAGGAAATAGCAAAACCTTAGCTCCCATTGACTCATGGTAGCATGTTCAATACAAACTATGATGATGAAGAAGAGGAAGAAGATGATAATGTTCCTCTCATCAGAAGTATACCTTTTAGACCTCTATTTCCATCCATTCCAAGTGGACAAGACATTACTTCAAGCTCTGAGCTTAGAGAAGCTAGTAGCTAGCCTCATCCCCCTTAAGGTCCTACAATTATATCTACATCTACTGAAGAAACTTCCATATAAATCCTAGATAAACCAAATCCCAAGATCATTAATCTTGATGAAGAGAAATAGCGAATTGAGTTATTAATGGAGGAACTACATGTGCTATCTAGGATAACTATTGAAAAAGTCTACATAAGGAAGAATTCTCTTAGAACCACTATAAAAGGAGTAGTGTTTCCCCTATCAACTTACCCAAACTCCCAATGTAAGTACTACACCATTAACTTCCTTTCAAGTTATTTGAACATTCACAACTACTCCTACTTTTTTCTATCACTCCCACTCCCATGTTCACATCCCCTACCACTACTTCCTTTAGAGGCACCATTACCCACTTCATCTCCCATTCCACCACCAACATTCCACCTCCACTAGGCTCCCAAATGACTAGTGTTATCCAAGCCATGGGTTATACTCCTTCACAGACCACCACAATAAGTTCATCACTTTCCTTTGGCCCCCAACATCCACAAAGCCACTGAGACCCATTACAAAGTTATTCACCTAGTAGAAACCACTTTGCCTCATCAAAATAGCCAAAATGATTAGGTACCTTAAATTCTACCCTCATTTGTTCTTAATATGGTCCCAATTAAATCTTTGTTTTATTCACCTAGATAATTAGACCCAACCAATCTATATATCCATACTATAGCCTTAACTTCCTCCTATTCTAAATAGACACTCCCATTATAATAACCTATCACATAGTCTCCATCTATATCCAACCCAAATTGGGTGAGGAATATGATTTAGACAATAAGGCAAGGGTAGCCTTAGGAAAACTAAGTTGTAACCCAAATTTGCATGAGGATAGATGTTGATATTGGCACCATGAAAAGGGTAGTTCAAAGACAATTGGAGTAGCCATAGTCAAGCTCAACTATAATCTATGAGAGTGAAGAGTCTGTCTTCACCTTGAATATAAAGAGTAAGGCTAGCCCTAGAGAGGTACAAGAGTATGCAGAGGAACCTATATCTATAATACAAGGACAAGTATAATTTATCACTACCTTGATCAAGGGGATGCAATAAAAAATGAAAAGACTAAAAGAGAAAGCACTACCTATTGTACTAGAGGGCACTTTAATTTTAATAATTAATTTATTTAAGTGATGAAAAATAGGTAGGAAGATGAGATTAAGCAAGACAAAATGGTCATTAAACTTGACCGAATGCTTGCCCACTATGACATCAAGATAGCAAACTTGGATAGAGTGGTAAGAAGAAATAAGTTTCCTACCCTTAAGGTTATGCCTCTTTAATACATTATTCCTTCATAGACCATCCTCATGAAAAGGAGGATGAATTTGAAGACATGGTTGGATCAACTCAAGGATGTAAATACATCCTTTGAAAAAATTGAATTTAGGATTGCCTTACTACTAAAGGATGCCATGATCACTAGGGTGACCAATCCTGATGGAACCCTCATGAATGAGAAATAATTTAGAGCACATATGAAGGTCTTATTTGTATAATTCTAGCAAGATGTGTCCATTGCCAAAATGGCTACCAAGGTGATAAATATTGTGGCATTTTCCAATCAAAAATTGGAGAAGGTAGATGCCACTGATGAGGCACTAAGGACAATACTCATAGAGCATGGTAGGATCATCTAGGACTTACTTGATTTATTTAGGCCCATGATCTTAAAATTTTCTCAAAAATACCAAGATTACTAATTGACCAAAGAAGAAGAAAAAAAGAAGTAGAGGTAGTAACAATAATATTAAAAAGCATTGCAATAGCCACCTCTAGGCCCTTAGGATATTTTATTTTAACTTGTAAAATCAAATGAAGAATATTCTATTATTATGGGGAATTTTAGGCCACTTAGTTGTATATGGGGTTCCTTTATGGTGTCACTTGAATATGGCTTAGGCATTTTGTATCGTATAAATAGGGATGTTTCCTTCATTTATAAAATAGAAAATAGTTTTTATCAGAATTAATACAAAGAGCTAAAGAATTCGAGAGCCTATTTATAGTGTTATTTTATGTATATTTTGTGATTTTTGAATCCTCATATTCTTAGATGAATAATATTTTCCTTATTAAAAGTTAATTTGGAAACTACATTTCATATATGCATATGTTAGTTTGAGATTAACATTAGGTCAATAAATTTGATATAATGCTTGCTCTATTTCCTTCTATACATCTAAATGTGCCATGTAATCTACTATGATTGAGTAATTTTATGTGCTATTAGATATGTGTATTTTCCTTCCTCTGCAGTTTCAACTACATTTATTTAGCTTTGAGCTTTATGATATAGTTGATAGATGCTAGTTTTTATATGTTTTTCCTTAGATGATAGTAGAATTGATATATTTAGTCATCTTAAGAGCATATTATTTTCTATCTTATCCTACTCACTCTTGGATCTACCCATAAATCACTCTAGTTTAGTTGATGTTGTAGATACCCATTATTTGTTTGTATTTTGGGCATTAATTGGAAAATATTAAGATAATTCAAAATTATTAGTATTAAAAGTGTCACTGCATAAACATCTATTATCCCTACAATAGGGTATGTTTTTAGACTTTCAAAGTGGTGACCATATCTCTTCTATATATGTTATTCCTAGAAATAGTTGTATAACTAATTAAAGCCCCAAGTCATTCTAGGACTTAAAATTGAGTTTCTTACTTTCCCCTTGTTCCCTAGTGACACAAGTAGCACAATATGTGCATCAACCAATGCAATTTGAAAGTTTACAAGAAAACCCTACTTTAGGGATATCAGATGTTTATGTCATGACACTTTTATTGCTAATATTTATGAATTATCTTGGTATTTGCCAATTCATACAAAAAAATAAAAAAAATAGTGGGTATTTATAGCATCATCTAAAATAGAGTGATTCATGGGTGGATTCAAGAGTGAGTAGGGTAGGGTAGAAAATAAGATGTGATTAATATGACTAAAGATATCAATTCTAATAGTATCTAAGGCAAAAAATATAAAAACTATCATCTATCAACTCTAGCATAAAGATAAAATATAAATAAATGTAGTTGAAGCTTTAGAGGAAGGAAAATTCACATATCTAAAAACATACTTTGCATAAAATTACTCAATCACAATAAATTACATGGCACATTTAGATGCAGATGAGAAGGAAATAGAGCAAGCATACTATCAAATTTTTCAATGTAACATTAAGGTCAAACTAATAGATGCATATATGAAATGTAATTTCCAAATTAACTTTCATAAAATAAATTATTATTCATCAATAATGTGAGAATTTATAAATCACATAACACACACAAAAGAACACTACACATAGACTCTCAGATTCTTTAACTCTTTGTATTAATTTTGATAAGAACTATTTTATATTTCATAAATGAGGGAAACATACCTATTGATAGGATTAAAAATCCCTAATCCATGTTAAAGTGGGCCCATAAAGGTGCCCCATATATAACCAACTGACTTAAATGCCTCATAATAATAGAATATTCTACATTTGATTTTACAAGTTAAAATAGAATATCCTAAGGGCCTAGAGGTGGTTATTGCAATGCTTTTTTTTGTTGTTGATATTACTACCTTTTCTTCTTTTATACTTATTCTTTATTCCATACATCTACACAGGCCTAGTAATCTTGGTCAATTTTAGCAAAGTATAATATCATGGGCCTAAATAAATTAGGTATGTCTTAGATGATCTTGCCTTTCTCTATGAGTATTGGCCTTAGTACCTCCTTAATGACATCTACCTTATTCAACCTTTGAGTAGAAAATTACATTATGTTTATAACCTTGACAACCATTTTGGAACTAGTCACATCTTCTTAGAATTGTGCAACAAAGACATTCATATGTGCTCTAAATAACATAGGTTCTCCATAATACTCATATATTTATAAGATACATAGTTTGCTATACACATTTCACTATATCAATATAAAACTTATAACTTATGAAGTAATTATTAAAACATACATGCCATTCCTTATATTTTTTTATAAAGGATCATCTTTTAATATGAGTTAAACTTAGACATATTTATTTGGTTTGAAGGATCATTGCACTTAGCTCACATAGTTTAGTTTTTTTCATAAGTTTGCTATAATGTAATACATAATTTGCATAGTTGAATAATATAATACACATATCTCTATATTAAATACAATATTATATTTTCATGGACATACATACATACATATATGAACACAATATATACATCATTGTTTTCTTTTGACATACCTACTCACAATTGGTATATACACTCAGCTTATGCATAGATTCATTACTATGATTTATAAAATAGAGGTGTGTCGAATATATGTATACAAGTTTTCAATTTTTAAGATAATGGCCCTCATTTATTCTTGCTTTACACTTATGATTATTGATAATATACACATAGTTCACTGCTTATGTATATCAAACAATAAACTAATGTAGGATTTATAAGACAATGTTTACCATTTCAACATATATATTCACAATTATAAGTAGAACATAATTATTAATAATTAAAAAGGTACCACATACCTAGTAAAAGTATTTAGATTAGAATGGCACAATCCAAGAATCCTCTGTATGATTTGATCCCCCTTCCCCTCTTCGCACTGCCTTTCCCTTCTCCACTTTTTCTTCCTTCCTTCTCTCCTCTTCACAATTTATCCTTCTACTCCCCATCTTTTCTTTCATTCCTTTTATTGAATGACTTTCCTCTTTTTTTTAATCTTAGAATTCTATTTGCATTTTTTCTTTTTCCTATATATATATATATATTTCTTTATTATTGATTTATTTATTTTATTTCTTACTTATAATTCATTACAATACATTTTCTAAATATAACATAATTTATAATTATAATACAATATAATATAATTGTTTTATTTATTTTATTTATTAAATATAAAAATCCATTACAATATAGTTTTTTCATTTAACATGACTTAATGATAGTATGATTAATATGAAGTCAATTATATTCTTTTCAACAATAATTGGTATTTTAGACAATTATTATACAAATCCTAATAGTATTATAACAACAAATTTGTTGCATCATTACTACATTATATATGTATTTTGTTATCTTTGTACACACACACACACGTGTGTGTGTGTGTGTGTGTGTGTGTGTGTGTGTGTGTGTGTGTGTGTGTGTGTGTGTGTGTGTGTGTGTGTGTGTGTGTGTGTGTGTGTGTGTGTGTGTGTGTGTATGTGTGTGTGTTTAAGCCATATAATGATATTCCTGAATATCATAAAGATAACTAGCTAATATTTATGATACATGAGGGTTAGTCTATATATGGTAGCACCAAGTACTATTCATTGAAATTTATGTTCTTGAAAAACATTGATAATCATAAATACAATAACATGACATAGTCATACTATAACATTATACATGCAATCTACGTATAATATCCATAATACAATCACACAAGATTAATTCCTCATAATCATAAAATTTAGATAACACACAACTAACATGCATAAATGATTATATAAATGTAAACAGCATCAAAAATGTACTAATGCTAACAATTAAAATTATGCATTTAATGGTGCATGTGCATTGGTTCTAACCATTCCTCTATCATCTCTCAACACCTCCATCTACATCACCCTATCTGATGATGATCTCCCTCCATCATTCTCTGAGGGATGAATCTCTCTTGTGTCAAACTCATGACAAGAAGGTAGTTATCTTGTAACATCATGACATATATCATAAACTATTTTTGTAATAACAAATCATCATGATCATAATTTAAGAATATACCATACAACTAAACTCATATTAATGTAATAAAAGTAACATTCAAATATCCCATAACAACATATGACTTACAAATTAGTTAATAATAATAAAATCAAACTACCAACCATAAAAATCTAAGGATATTCAAGTAAATTTGCTTAGTGAGAAATTGGGATGTAGCAAGTTGATTCAAAATAAATTTCCTCCTAATCTTGTTATTAGATAATCCATGTTTACTCCTCATGATCAACCTATAATATCTTGTATGAAAGAGTCTTTAAGATGAATAATAGTTGAAATTGTTCCAATAAACTAAGGTATCGAAGAGGAATCTAAATATGTTTATTTGGGTATATAGTGTATGACTAAAGAAAAAAATTATCCATGATTTTTTTAAATAATTCATTTATATATTTTATTGGTATTAAAAATACCTTAAAGGTTGTGATACTACAATCATTAAACATGGCATCCATATAAATATTGGTATAAGGAACTAGATACAATTTTGGATGGTGGCGTCATTTATCCAATTAGTTATTATAAATGGGTAGAAAATATTTTCCCTTTATAGAAAAGTATTGAAAATATTCACCTTTGTATGTATTTTAGATATTTAAACCATCCAAGTATAAAACATAATTTTCCATTGCCAAACATAGATTAGATTTTACAAAAGGTCATTGGGTCCAAAATGATGTCATTGTTAGATAGATTTTTTGGGTTATAACCAAATCCTTGTGAATCCTAAATACATACATAAAAACGTTTTTACTACATGGAGAGATAATTTTGATTTTAATATGATGCATTTAAAATTACTTAACATAGATGTTACTTTGTAAAGAGTAATGAATGTTTATGTTGATGATTTAATTGGTATTATCACGCAGGTTTTTTTATGTGATATTAATGTTCATTATCATTTTTTTTAAAGAAAATTTAAAACTTGTGTGAAGTTTTCATAAGGTTTAAGAAGTTTTTTATATCACTTAATCCCAAACAATTCAATTTTTAGAGTGATTTAAGGTAAACATCTTGGTCACATTATTTACAAAGAAGAAATTTCCATTGATTCGGATCCTAAAAATGATAGTAAGGAGTTACTCCATCCTAAGGATCAATATATTTTAATATATTTCTTTATTAAAATAAAAATTTTACCTAAATTCATTTTTTAATCTTGTTAATAAATATAACACCTTGCTAATTTTACTTATGCAAAATTATAATTACTTGTGGGAACCAAGATCATATGAAAAATTTAATAAAATTTAAAATGCAATCACAAGTGATTCTATAATTATAAAATTAGATGTGATTAAACAAATTAATATTATACATAAATGAAACCATTAAGGCCATGAGTCCCATTATTATGTAGTAATATCATAATCATGAAGAAAGACCCATAGGGTACATAAGCCAAGTGCTCAAAAATGTTGAAACTGGGTATCCCTTAATTTGAAAGTTTGTTCTTTCTTTAAGTCATATTTAGATAAATTCAAATACTTCATAATGGGAATAAATTAATTGTGTTGTCAAATGTGCCTATCTTATCTTATTTACTCAAGCAACCGATGATTGATGGAAGATTAACAAACTGGATTTTTAGAATCCAAGACATTGACCTTGAATTCAATACTTCCAAAAATATTAAATATAATGACTTAGCTAAACACCTCATATAAAATGCAACTTTATATGTCAATGTATTAATTCTTTCTCTAATGATAGGATGTATTCTAAAACCCATTTTTAGACCATTAAACTTACATATGTTTATAAAAAAATTAAAATTGGTCTTGAAATGTAAGAATGGGACTATTTATTTTCTAAATATGATTAGTATCATGACTTTATTATTTTTATAATCCAACTTTATCTAATTCATTAGATAAAACATAGTGAAGAGATCTTAGATTACAAGCCTTAAAATTTTTCTTGATTTAAAATTTCTTATTTTATAGGAATAGTTTTGGAGTTTTGTTAATATGTCTAATTCATGATCATATTGAAAAAGTCCTTAGAAACTACCATGAAGGTAGCTGTGGTGAAAAAAATTTATACAAAAACCATAACAAATAAATTTATGCATGATGGATATTATGATATGACCTTATTCAATATCCCACACCAATTCACTTGCAATGTTGCCTATAGATAATAAACATCCATAGCTTTAGTTGATGCATCATTATTTGTCATCATGAACTTTTATAAAAGTGATTTGGCATATTTTTATCTATAGTACATATAATACAATAAAATTTCCAAAAATCTACACCTAAATAATAATGTAGGAGGCCTAAATTACTCATGTCAAAATTATAACATAAATTAGTTTCCAATTGTTGAAGTGCAGTGGCCATGCTACATGTGATGGAAATATCATCAAAATAGATAATGAGTATCACTATGCTATCATCATATCTTTTAACATGTAAATTTATATCATAAAGACTTATTATGATTTCATAATCCTAGAGGTACTGAACTATTTTATTATAATAGGTTTTTGGAGCATGCCTAAGTTCTTATAATGACTTGACAACCCTATAAACCTAATGGTCACTCTCTAGGACCATGTATCCTTTTAGTTTTACTATGTAAACTTCCTCACTTAGATCCCAATTAAATGACATGCTCTTCAAATCTATTTTATACACATTCCAATCATACTAAAAAAGAAAAGTTTATGGTAATAGACAAGTTTAGGGGGACAACCACAGTTTGTGTTGGTAATAAAATATGTGCTAGCCTCAACAATTACACCTTGTAGGTTATTCCA